>JAJIYU010007409.1:0-19222 GCA_030144865.1 Tinospora cordifolia | reverse complement strand
TGTAACTTTGGTGGTCAGTTCTTTCCAATTCTACCATATAATGATTTTGGAGCCATTGTGCTTGATTGAACTGGTTAAGCTTTTCTACAAATTTTTTTTCTCAGCTGAGAATTGTTATTTAGAATATGTTTTTACAAGAGATTGATTTGTAGATATTTTTTTTAGAAAATATTGTTTAGGTTTTTTTTTTTTTTAATTTTTTTAGTTAAGGAAATATTTTTTTTTCTGGAGTTTTCTTAGTTAAATTCCCATGCAACGTATTTATAAAGTAATTTTGTGTTAAGGATATTGCATAAGGGTTCTATAAAAATATCCCTTTCATTCATAACTAAATTATGTATTTATTCTATATTTCTTAGCAATATTTGTGATTTTTATTCCTAACTTTTACTTTAAAGTTGTGTGTATGCATTTAGTCATAAGTAATATGATATGAAAGCTTATGAAACTAAAAAATTTAGGATGAGAGGAGTTTTATATTACCATATTGTAATTTTGGAGTTATTCTAATCCAGTATACACTATAACATGTTTTACACATTAAGTAAAACTGTTATTCAATTGTGCTCTTTAAGTGTTTAAAAATTTCTTTCGCAAAAAGTGTGGGCAAGATTATTTTGCCATTTGTTCTGCAA
The DNA here is from genome assembly GCA_030144865.1 of Tinospora cordifolia. Classification (NCBI taxonomy): domain Eukaryota; kingdom Viridiplantae; phylum Streptophyta; class Magnoliopsida; order Ranunculales; family Menispermaceae; genus Tinospora; species Tinospora cordifolia. Next base: position 18,587 of record JAJIYU010007409.1, on the reverse strand, counting down.
ACTTCATGCGCTTGGTATGTTCTCCATACTAAACTAAATGTCATTTAAATGAAATGAATTTAAGGCTCTAGTTTCAAACCTTCAGGCAAAGTTCTTTCATGAAAATTTGTTCTTGATGTTCACCTGATTTTCTTTTTCTTCTTTGATTTTTGGGGGGGGGGGGGGGGGAAGGGTGATTTTTTATATATATATATATATATATATATATATTTGTGTAATTTTATAAGTTTTATGTATACTTGTATATGGTGTTTTTGAAACCTTAGAATTTGATTGATGTCCGGCTGACATGTTGGAGTTTTTGGTGGTGAGAAAGAACTCTTTTTTAGGCTAAAGTCAAAGATACAGTTTAATTTGCAGAGTTGTATGTAAAAAAAAAAAAAAAAAAAAAAATTGTGGTTCAAAAATCACGAAGTAATTTGAAAATAAAAGATTATTTGGGCTTCCTAAAGATGTCTTCTGTTGGGTCACAAACCCTAACCTTAGATTAAGTATCCAGTCTTGGTTTAAGTGGAAACCAGTTTTGAACTCCCTCTTTGGCTTACAAATCCATCCAACAATTATGTATATATATATTAGAAAATCAGTGCAAAATTGTGATATATAGTAAGGTTGCACACTTGAGGAACATGCAAATGCTGTTCTATCCTAGTGGAAGGGGAGATTCTCCTTAGTCTGTTCGTTGAAGTTTCTAGAGTGCAAGTGTTGCAAAGTTTTGACAAGCATTTTTCAGCCAAATATTTTTCTTCTTCTTTCTAGTTGTTGACTTGATTGCCAACGTCATGTTTGTGAGACCGTGATGAGACTATTGTATAAGTTGGAGGCTTGACTGTTGAATCCCTTCCCCCATGAGTCCAATTGTTAAAGAGTTTACATTGTTTAAGGATAAGAAGGGTCGCACACATCTTGAGGAATTATTTAGGTGTTTGTATGTTAGACAATTCCTCGCTTGGATATTTGGTTTAATCTTGGGTGATATTCTAGTTCTTTTGCCTTTGCCTCTTTCCTGCACTTTCTGTCTAGGAAAAAGTGCATTGGATCAATACATGCTTGACCTTTTAGAAGACCCTTTTCTGTTCCTTTAATGTTCTCTCTCATTTGATTTATTATTTTATTTTATTTTCTCACTTTTACCTCCATTCATTGCCTTTCTTACGTTACCTCGTAAGCTCCTCCATGAATCCTCCAAACCCATCATCATGGTTGTAATAAGGTCTTCTTATTATCCTTTTCCTAGTTGATCCACCCTTTCCTGTCACCCTCATCAAGAACCAAAATGGCTTTTTGTCCATTCTTATCGAAGTTGGTTAATCTCTTGCAGCTTCCCCATTGGTTGGTGAACATTTTCAAGATAACAACAACGCCAACAATTGTTAGATCAGTTTGTAAGGCTTCTCTCCACCCTCCTAGGAGGGCCAAGTTCGAGTCTTCCCAGTAGCGGGAATCATTTTATGTGGGGGGTGTGCGTGCATGTGTGAATTGACCAAAAGAAAAAAAAAAAAACAACAATGCTTCAGTTTTGATGAAGCCTTTTGAAACTTCCATCTCTCCTCTCTTATGCCATCTGAAATAGCTCTTGCCACTCACACAATTGGGCTAAATCACATGATAAATTATGGACTTTGACATCCTTTTATGATCACCACCACCATTTCATCAAAATATAACATGACCTGGAACCATTTGGATCTTGTTTTAAAGAACTGATAGAATTTGGTATTTAAATCAAGCGATCTAGAATTAGAGGGTAATCAGATCCCTTTATAGTTGGATAACAAGTTCGGTGATGTTGCACCATTTACCATGTTACAAGTTCTCTCTCTCTCTCTCTCTTAAGTTGTTCAATTTATTTTTTCACTATGACGTTTATATGATTTGGTTTTGGTGTAATTTCTTCTTTACTACAGAAATACAAGGCTAATAGTGGAACAATGCATTGTACATTGACATAAATGTTAAATGTTTTGCCTGCTTGGTTGTTGTACTCTTGTCTTGTCATCGGGAAGCTCATATTTGAACCTGTATATGCAATTCTGATGTTATTTGGTTGCTATTTTTATTCAATTGTCTTATTTTTTTGTTAGTTTTGTTATGTCTTGGATGCATATATATATATATATATATATATATATATTATTGCTTTCTTATTCTTCTATTTCCTTATTGCCAATTATGGCAGGTAATGTTAGGCGTGGATCGTCTTGATATGATAAAAGGAATTCCACAGAAGATATTGGCCTTTGAGAAATTTCTAGAGGAAAACCCAAGATGGCATGACAAAGTGGTCTTGTTGCAAATTGCTGTCCCAACAAGAACAGATGTTCCTGAGTGTAAGCTCATCCATAAACAGTTCATTTTTCATGATATTATTGCATGATGCACAATCTATTACGTTATGTGCCAATGCCTATAAATTTATGCTTCCTAGGTTAAAAATAGGAAGAACTCATTGGTAACTAGTATTTTTGTGGCATATTTTCAGTATAAAAAACAAGTATTAATGTAGTGCTACTACTTCCAAATGTAGAAATCCTGGTGACTATATGACTTTGAAGCACAACAGCTTACGACCTTTGACTGGGACATGTGCTGAGTAGTTGTCAAACTCAACTAACAAAGCAAATAACCGAACAATGGAAGAGTCTAATGTGGTCTTTACTTTTAAAGAGTGAGAAACAGTTCACAGGTGTGTTTTGTGAATTACCATAACATGGTAATGTTTGATACATCCTATGTCATAAGAAAACCACCTTTTGGTTTTTATTCTATGTTTTAGTGGGGGCATAAGAACTTGAAAAAACTGATTTGCAGTTTGTTGACGATCCTCTAATCTTTTTGGTGGGAATGAGGAGAGTATAATTAGTATTCTAAGGTTGTTAGAAGTTTCTATTGGACGCCTTGAATGATTATTTACATGGGGAAGAGTCAGTTGTTCAGTATATCTGTACAACAGGAGTGACTGTTTGATATGGATTACACCAAGTTGAGTGTTCTACTTGTTGTCAGCTGATGAAATACTTGGGAATGCCTTGGTGGGTATTCTTTGAAAGATTGACTTCTAGATTCAATGATGTCTGAAGGTAATAAGGAGATTTGATGAGTGGAAGATGTTTTTTTTTTTTTTTTTTTTTTTTTCCTTTTTCCGGTTGTTTTTGTGAAGGAGGAAGACTAACCTTGTCAAAGTTTTCCTGCCTATTACTTTGCTAGCTTTTAAGGTTCCAATGAAAGGAGCAAAATGATTTTGGAAGCTTAGGAGAGATTTCTCATAGGGAAAATGGAAAATGATGATAAATTGTGGGATTCTCTTATAGGGCTTGGAGTATTGACTTGGAATTTGGTATACAATGGGAAGTTGAGCAAGTTTGGTTGTGATTAGGAAGATAAAGGGTGAGGGATTAGTTTGGGGGAGATAAAGGGTGTGGGAGTAGTTTGGTGGAGTATGGTAACTAGGAGGTGCAAGCAAGGAGGGTTTGGGAATTGAGAATATGGTTCTTAGGAGCCAGGAATAGTGAGGAAATGGTTGTGCTGATTTGGTAGGGAGAGGGCTTCTTTATGAAAGAGGGTGGTGGTGAGCCATTGTAACTTTAGAGGTGTTAGTGTGTCTACCATTGGTATGCTTCATAGCCCTTGATAATATGTTCATTCTATCCATCCATCTTTTCACTCTCTTGCTAGACTTCAAGCTGGTACTATATCCTTATTAAAATTTTGGGAAGACACACGGTGTGGTTCTTCCAATTTCTCATAGCTTTTCCCTGACATCTACTTACAACACATCCTTATTTCCCAATCTCAAACTTTGCACCCTAAGTGTCGACAATCCTCCTTCATGGTGCCTCCATCTTAGAAGAGCCCTGTTTGATAGAGAGTCTCATTAGGCTCTGTTGATCTCCTTGAAATCCTCGCATCTGTTTAGCTTTCGAATGAGGGTGATAAGATCTTTGGCTTATTGTTGTTTACTTTTCATTCAAGTCATTCTTTGACTTCTTGTGTTTCCTTGCTTCCCTTGAGCCAAATTACATTCATTTTCGTCAAACTTCATTTGACATGCTCCTAGGTTTGCAAGACGTTACCTAGGTGATCATCTAGGTGTTTTTGCATAAATTGCCTGGGTGTACCTCTCAGCATTTTTACATAGATCGCCTGGACGCATCTCTAGGTAGGCATTGTGGGTATTTGTAATTAATTAAATAGCGTAGGATGTCTAATTAATTTATTTTTTAGAACCTCGAAAATGAACAGACTACTAAACCTTTCTTGCATCTTACTTTCGAAAATCTCAGGTGACATTGCAACCCTCTCGTGATCCCCTGACAACCAACACAACACTCTGACAACTCTTATTTACTTGTTGTGCGGCTATTTTTATCTTTTCTGCACTTCTTCTCTCCTTCTTTCTCTCTTTCTTTTCTTCTTCTTCCTTCTCTCATCTTCTTCCTTTACAACAGTTTTTCTTTTCCTTTTTTTCGCGACTCCCTTTTTTCCTCTGTTTTTTCTGCACTTTCTTTTTCCCTTCTTCTTCTCCTTCTTTTTCTTCCTTTTCTCTCTTCTTCCTGCAGTTTTTTTCCATGGTTTTGTGCAACTATCTCTCTCTCTCTCTCTCTCTCTCTCTCTCTCTCTCTCTCTCTCTCTCTCTTTCTCTCTCTTTCTTCTTATTTGCTGCAACTTTTTGTGCTGCTGTATTTTTCTTTTTTGGTTTTTTGGTTTTTCTTCTAGGTTGAGTAGCAGGAGCAACAATTGCTATATTGCTGCTGCTTCTTCAAGTTAAAGGGAGGAGCATAGGGGAAGTGTTGGTTTAGTTTGGGTGCTGGTTGAGAGAAAGTGGGAGCCAATTTTATTTTCATTGTAACTTCGAACTGTATCCCTTGGACAATATGGGGTTTTGATGATGTAAAGTTACACTTAAGCAAGCAATAAAAATAATTTCTTTCTTGTCAAAAAAGAACAAAAAAAAAAATCTTTTGATGGCCTTATCCACACAAGCAATAGAGAACATATGAAAGCTTGGGAATATTATTTCCTGGCGCTAGAACGAAACCCATTATTACTACAAACTTTTAATAATATGGCTGTGATCTGTCATTAAGTGCGACTATCTCCACTATAGAAAGAGGGAAAGAAAAAGAAAATCCACTAATAAATACTAGCAAAAAATAGGCTTTCTACATATGGATCGTACAAAGTTATGATTTTTATTCGCTGTACCAAAGAAAGAGACCTCATAGAAGCCGAAATATGAGGAAATAGAAATGCCTATAATACAATACTATATTCTATGGATAGAAAATGTAATTGATGGAGAAGTATTGTAAAGATCAATTAGTGAGGTTTTCAGCCCATACTATAAGAATTGCTTACTTATGTCATGATATGAGCTAAAAGTTAGGAATTAACTTATGTAATAGAGTTAATCGTCTAAGATATTGAGCAGCGGTGTAGCATCAAATCCCTTGGGGTTTTGATGTAAAGTTACACTTAATCAAGCAATAAAATTAATTTCTTTCTTGTCAAAAAAGAAAAAAAAAAATCTTTTGATGGCATTACTAACTTTAGTTTTAATCTCATTCACATTGATGTTTCTATTTTTCCATAGATGGTTGTGATGAGCTGTTCCATTTCCAAATCCTCATATATGATTATTTGGTTCTTTTATAAACCAAATTTCAGATCTTTAGACTTTTTCTTGTGTTATTGAATAAAATGAGAACACAAAGGACACTTTCCTTCCTTTCTTTCTTCTGTTTTGTTTTTGTTTTGTTTTTTTCCTTTTTTTGAACCTGAAATTTATGTATGGTCCTTTATTCTGTATTTAGCGTTTCTCTTATATTTATCACAAAAGAAAAAAAACTTTTGCTAGATAAATTTTAACTTCTTATTTGTATTATTATTTGTTTTTCAGATCAAAAACTAACAAGCCAAGTTCATGAAATTGTTGGACGTATTAATGGCAGATTTGGGACTTTGACCACCGTTCCAATACATCACCTGGTCTCTTTCATTGTTCAACTCGATTACATTGCTTCATATTGCTTTATGAAGTGACAAAGTCTACTCTAGTTATTGTTTGCATTACATTAAATTCATAGGAACATTTTGTTTTATAGCCTTGTTTTTCATAGCATTGTCATTCTTTGCAAAAAGTTTAAGGTAATGATATGAATATTTGCTTAGATTTTGGGGCATAATATCAATATTGACCAAAATGCATTGTGCTTGTTGATTTTTTGGTTTGTTCATTTCTCCTCGTTAGCGATAAGTGATAAATGTTCTTCATGTTGCTCTTACTCTATGTCTCTTTGATAAATTAGGGTATTTTATCAATAAATGTGTCCAAAAATGCCACGAGAAATCTAAATTATGCATTCTTCTTTGGAAAAAAAAATCTTATTATATTTGGACCAATAACTCCAAAAGGGGGAGAATAATGCTATTTTAAGGACAATAATACTTTAATGGAGTTTGGGCCTGTCCCAAAACTAAGAAAGAATTTGACTATCTTCCACATTTTTGACTTTGCAAGACTAAAAGTGTAGTGACAAAAATCAGTAAGAGTTTGTTAAATATTACATGGGTTATGTGTGTAACAGAGTGACATTTAGGGGTGGCAATTTGTAATACGACACGATAATTCAACTCAAACATTACATGAAGTTAACGGGTTTGGGTTTAGTATAAATAAGTTTGGATCAAACACGGGTCAAGCACTATTAGATACAACTAAATTCGGGTTATAAGCAGGTTAACCTGTTAAATTCGAAAATGATACGTTTAACACGATTATGAATAAGTTAGAGATAAGTTTTTAAATAATTAAGTTAAAATTAATGTATTTTATTGATTCGTTGATAATATAATTTTTTTATTATTTTTTAAAAAACTTAATTTATTTTTAATATGTTTTATAAAAAATAATTTTAAAATTTTATTATAAAAAGTTAAATAGGTTATATACAGGTATATGATTATGATACAGATAATAAACGGGTTGGGTTTGAGTTTGCAAATCTGACATAATTAATAAATGGGTCGGGTTTGGGTTTGCTATATATGGGTTAGACTCGTTTACGACATGACTTGTTTAGAACACGATGATACGAATTGCCACCCCTAGTGGCATTCGTAGGTGTACTAGTCTTAGACTCTTAGGTTCAGACTGGAATTCTAGCTTGTGTGGGAGATGGGAAAAAAAACATTAATAGCAATGAATGCCTTCTTATTGGTTATTAAGACATTATTGGCCCTATTTGTTCTAAAAAATTGAGCAAGGTGAAGTTGAATGTGGACCTTTTTTTTGGGAGAAGGAGCAAGTTTATTCCATGGACTACTTAAAATATGTTACAACCAGCAAGTGACATGCTATAATAAAACACTAGTGAGTATCCAAATGTGTACCCTCAGCAAAATTTGTTACAAGCTGTGCATAAACCCTCCCCAATCCATAAACTGGTCAGAAATTGATGGACGCTCCACAATTTATGCTGCATACGCCTATGCACTAGCTACTGTTCTAATTTCGTCACAAATGAGAGAAAGCTCCATTTGCATCAAAAAGATCATGTGATTCCTTTCTATACAAATCAACCATCAGTGTAGCAAATATAGTCAGATTGACACTTCTATTGGTAACTCGTGTGTTATCGATCTATTAGAAAAGACTAGGCAATCGTCGATAGATGATGGCATAGCTTTTCAATCGCTCTAGAAATACCTCCATTTACCCCATATGTAGCTTGCCCAAGTGCAATGTAGGAAAATTTGCCTAGTAGTCTCTTCAGCCTCAAAACATAGAACCCTATAGTGTGGAAAGAGTTTATGGGTAGGAAGTAGTTTTTGGACAACATCCATATGTTCAATTTCCAATGTTCTACTAGCCAATCAAATACTCTGATTTAGATAAAATGTACATTGTCCATACCCTTGCTGATATGTAGTTCTCTAGTTGGTTTGAATGTTGTTGTGCTAGTAATGTGTTTATTAATGACCATAAGAAATTGATGGGCAGGTTCTAGCACCCATTTGTTTGAATCCTTAGTACTTATAATCTGAACTGACCCTAAAAGTGCTAGAGGGTCGACTATCTTATCCTGTTCTCTTATGGTTAAGGCCCATGAAAATTGGAGAACTACGTTGAATTGGAGAGATGTCCAAATGTAAGATAGGTCCCTCATTGTCAAGGGTGCCTAAGACGTTTGGAATTTTCATTGGAGTTTCTTCTCCAACCTGTCCATCGAGACAGGGTTGAGTCATTGCTGTACACCAAAAGTTCCCTACAATTGCCCAACACTAGAGGTTGAGTTGCTGCACACAATCCACAATAATCAAGGGATGAACTTTTTGCAGTACGCCCTGGTACCCAGGCTGCTGTCCGTTGCCATAGTTCCTGCAATTCGAGGCGACCTTCCTTGCAATGCACAATAACCCAAGCTTGCTCTCCTAGCAATCTGCCCGGTAATAGAATAGTGCTACGATAATCACGTCTTGACTACGCGTGATGCACTAGGGGATTACCTACAAGTTGTCACTATCACTTGACGATCCCCACAGTTAGCCAATTTCACCAACAATTGCCTACGATACTTTGTTATAGTACAGAATAAAAGACAACTTAATATTAGACACAAGGAAACTCTATTCTTATTTCAAAACTAGGATTATAAATCACTCTTTTCGTTTTTTTTTCCAAGCATACATGAGTTATTTATAGTTAGCAAGAATAATTGTTTGAGGATGGTTACCATAATTACCTACACGTGTCACACACTTGGTGTGCCCTTGACCAAGTGCTCCTTTGCGATTAGCCATGTATGTAACCTTTCCTGTTTTACATGTGTTAAGTGTACCACATTTGCCACTTGTCGTTCGTAGTTTCTGATCATTCCTTGTGGCATTGCGATACTACTTGTCTCTCTCATGTAGACCATGAAGCTCGAAGTTACTCAATCACCAAGAACTCCCCCCAGCACCTCGCCACATGGCTAAGGTAGTTGTGCATGTACAACTCCTCTTCTCCACATTTTTCACATGCTAGTAGCCGTGAACATCTCACAACATTCAGGTGTTAGTAACTTAGTTTGACAGTTGGATCATCCCTCATACACCATCTTGATCGAGTCTAACTATTGGCTATCATTTTGCATATTCCCCATGTGCGTGTTTGACCAAGTCTTTAGGCTAATTGTCACCCTAACTATAGTGACCGTTACCACTTGCACTATTGCCCATGTGATAGGTTTGCTAACTGTTAGCAATTGCTTCTCACATTTCCCATGTGAGCCTATGCTCATCATGGACACATAATGTGCTAGCTCGTGCCAAACTTTAGCTAGCTGCCACTTCTTGTCTAGCTATATTTAGTGCACCCATGTGCATTGGAATTTGTACCAATACTTTAGTACAATGAACCATTTCTTACCCATGCAATGTTAGTAGAAATACATTGTTCGAGGTTGTATAAGGCTTTCTTGAGCCTGTGCCAACGTTGATCACCATTAGTTAGTATCCATTGAAAACTATCTTTGCCACAAAAGTCCCATCTCCTAGAGCACTCCATTGCCCAAGGACGCGACATTATCCCCTCCCTTAGGCAATTACCGTAGCAAATCTCAAATTCTAGCAACTAGAGGTTTGACAAACCAACCCCATCGGATAAGGTTGACGCCCCTCGTCAGCACCCCAAACCAACTTTCACTATCAGTCGCCTTCCCTTTGATCTGATCTATGTCTAACAACCTTAGTGGGCTTCCCTTGAGTGATCTTCCTCTGCAACCAAGGTTGCAAGTTTTCCCTCTTCAGGCAATCCTTTGCCAAGTGAGGTCTATTGCATATGGAACATGCCACTATCCTCCCTTATCTTTTAGGTGTGGCTGCATATCTGCTGAACTAGATTGAGAATTTGTCCCGTTCTCTTTTTTGTTCTTAAAGAACTTGTTGCCCCTCTCCTTTGCTTTGTTGCCCTTAACATTTGAGGAGGATGTGGTCTTGTAGTCCAGTAGCTTTCACACTAAGCAAGACCAACCTTGTCCCTTTCCTTTCTCCATTTAGCCTCCTTCTTTGCGTTGTTAATGCATTTGCTGCTGCAATTGCATTCTACCAATCCTTTAATCCCTGCCTTTGCTTTTTCGCTTGTGTCAAGGTTGCAGCTTTGAAATGAAGTCGAATAGGTTGTCTTATTCAGCTTTGTTTTTGATATCTAGCATTAAGAAAGAGAATGTCTTTACATTTATCTCGAACAATCCATATTTGTTTGAGATTGCTTAATGTTTTACAACCAATCCATGCAACATTTATGGATAAGAACTACCCCTTCAATTCTGTCATCATTTCGTAGGTTTTTATTGACCTTCCAATACACGCATCATCATCAATTGGAGTATGCCACCATAGCTTTGTATTTCCCAAGAAGATACATACTCGTCAAGGCTACCTTTTTCTTATTAGGAGTGTGAACAATATTAAAGTATTGCTCTATGTTTCAAAAGTTCTCCATCTCTTTTGCACTCTAAACACCAGTGAAAGACTTCGGTACCGACACCTTAGTCTTTTCATCTCAACATGAGGCTAAGTAGCAATGCCTACTGCTTTCTTGAGTAGTTCGATCTACGTGGTCATGATCCTTGTTGTGTTCGTTGCTAGTTCCTCGATTGCCATGACACTTGCATTCATCTCGTCCCATGTTTGCTCCAATTTTGAGAATCTTTTTTTCATCGCGTTGTTCTTCTTTGTAAGAATGATGCTGGCATAAGAATCACCAGTTGAGGAACTCCCTTAAGCAAGTTTAGTCACTCGAATTTTGCCACCTTTTCTTCGAGTGCCTCAATTTTATCTTGAGTATTGCCACTAGCCACAGTTATAGTGGCAACTATGTTGTCTCCGATACTAGTTGAGCCATCAATAGGGTCTTTGTTGCCACTTGCACTAGCAACCAAGGTTCGACACTGATATGTTACGAGCAACCAAGGTCTAATACCAACTTGCGCCAACAAATTGGGTCCTAACTACTAAGATTAGATTACTCAGAAGAGCAATAAGTGCTGCACCCCAATCTCATGTTGAGATGAAGACTAAGGTGCCAAAACCAAAGTTTTTTTTTTAATTAGTGTTTGGATTGCGAAGGAGTTAGAGAACTTCTTTTGAGACGTAGAGTAATACTTCCATGTCCTTCACACTTGTGATGAGAAAAAAGTGGCCTTCACGAGTATGCATCTCACGGGAGTATGTAAAGTTTTGGTGGCATACTCATGTTGATGATGAAATATACTTCTAGTAGAAGGCCAAGAATTTGGACTTGTTAGAAGACGAAGAAGAAACTGAAGGATCAGTTACTATCCATTAATGCCGCATGAATTCCTCCTAAAGCATTGAGGAATCTCAAATAGGTGGGGATTGTTTGAGACTATGTAAAGATATTCACTTCCTTGATGTTAGATATCAAGAATATAGTAGAAGAGGACAAATTGTTCAGCTTCACTTTCAGGTTGAAGTCTTGGGCACAAGTGAAATTATGGAGGCAAGGAGTGAAGGATTTGCTTAGTGCAATTGTAGTGGCTGAGGCGTTGGTTGACTATAAGTCGAAATCCATCAAATATTAAGGGTAACAAAGCAAAGGAGAAGGACAAGAAGTTTTTTGAGGACAACATAGTGAATAAGGCAGATTCTCAATCTAGTGTAGTGGATGTGTGACCACAACCAAAGAGGCTGGGAAGGACAATGAAATGTCTCTTATGTGGGCCTTACTTGGTAAAGGATTTTCTAAAGAGGGAGAAACTTGTATCTTTGGTTGCAAAGGAAGATCACTTAAGGGAAACTGGCAAATTAACTTATTAAGGTTGTTGGACATGGATTAAACCGGAGGGAAGGTGACTAATAGTGGCAATTGGCTTGGAGTACTGATGAGGGTATCTACTTCATCTAGTGATGATGGTTTATTAGACCCCTAGTAGTTGGAATATGAGATTTACTAGGTCATTGTCTATGAGAAGGGGCAATGATGTGTACTTGGTCAACAATGTGGTCAAGGAGGCGGATCGTTGCAACAAAGATAGTTTTGGGTAGATACTAGGTGATGGTGATCAGTGTTGGCAATAGGCCAGGGGAGGCCTTGTGCTGGCTCGGTCATGGTGGTTTTAGTAACAACGCATGGATGAGAGATGGCTCTTGGTGCAAATCTAGTTGCGCTTGAGTGTGTTAAATGTAGTTGGATAAGGTGTTGTAGCTAGTTGGAGTGTGGCATGAATTGATACATGATGTATGTATGACAGGCATTGGTGCACGTAAAAAATGTGGGAAGTAGTTGGTAACGATTAATAACCCCATCATGTGTGTAATACTGCATGTGGTAACGATCAACCTAAGGACTTGGTAAGACATGCATATGGGGAATATTTAGGACAATAACTAACAGTTCGACGCTTTGTAATTCGAATAAGATGGTGCATGAGGGGTGATCTAAGTGTCAAGCTTGGTGATAGACCACTGGCGGATGCTGTGAGTGGTTCATGGCAACTGACATGTGATAAATGTGGTGAAAAGGAGTTGTGGCGTGAATAAACCTCAACCATGTTTCAAAGAGCTAAGGGAAGTTACTAACATTCGAGTAACTTCTAGCTCCATGATCTACTTGTGGGTGGCAATTAGTATTATGAGGCAACCAGGAGTGGTTAGGGAATCACCAAGGATGCATGTATGTGGCACATTAAGCTCATGAAAAATAGGGAAGGTATTTGGCTAATCTCATGGGAGGACTTGGTCAAGGGCGCACTAAGAATGTGAAACATATGTAGGTTAGTTGTGGTAACAACCAGCTTATTCTTTTGTACAATTATTCTTGTTGGCTATAAATAATTCTTCTGTGATTGAGAAACACAATGAGGAGAGTGATTTATAATCTTAATTTTATAATGAGAATATATTTTTCTTGTGTCTAATATTGAGTTGCCTTGTGTTCTATTCTACATTATAGTCAAGTAACCTTGGCAATTGCTAGTGAAATTGCCTAAGTGTGGGAATTGTCGAGTGATAGCAAGATTTTGTCGCTAATTGTTGAGTATATAGTGTTTGGAGGGCCAAATACCTGGTGGGATCACATTGATTTTTTGAGACTAGGTCGCAGTCACATGTGGCCAAGACGTGATTGTTGTAATGGTACTTTATTACCTAGGCAAACTGCTAGGAGAACTGGAGAATATCCTTGGATTATCATGGATTTTTAGGAGTGCAACCCCAGATTGCAAGAGCTATGGTAGTGGAGTTTAGCCTAAATGACAAGGTGTATTGTACACAATTTAGCCTTGGATTGCCCTAGATTATGGGCAGCAAGTCAACCTCTGGTTTGGACAATAATTGGGGGTCCAATCATTGTTACTTGGTTTATAGTGGTGAGTCAAACTCGTCTTTGGACAAGTTGTGAAGAAACTTCGGTGAAAAGTTGGGTCATCTTGGGCATTTGTGATAATTGGTATGAGAGCTTGGTTGCTGAGCTAAATATGCCAATGCAATTGGTTTCAAAGCTAAGTTGCCGGTGGCAATTGGTATCAAGATGCAGTTTGCTGGCGCAAAACTTGTATTAGAGCTCCATTGCTTGTAACAAATTCGTACCTAATCTCAATTGTTAGTGTAGGTGTCATCAAAACCTTGTTGTTGGCACAACTTGTAGCAAAGACAACATAGTTGATGCTGTTAAAGAACTTCCTTTGGGACATGACACAATACTTTGATGTTTTTCCCTCTCTTGATACGAAAAAGATTGCATTGATGAGTATATATCTCACGGGAGATGCAAAGCTATGGTGGCATACTCATTTTGATGATGCTTCTACTAGGGCCGAGAATCCAGACTTAGGAAATGATGAAGAAGGAATTGAAGGGTTAATTCCTAAACAATAATGCCATATGCATTGCAATTTGTTGGAATTTTTAACCTTAAATAACCATTGTTTAACACAAATTAACTATGGTAACTGAGAACTGACCACGGTCAAGAATTGGTCAAAATGCTTGAATGCTATGAGGAATTAAAAAAAAAAGATTACCACAATAATCACTTAGACTACCGCAATAATTAGCAGAAAACAGCCCATAAAGAAGACCTGTTCTAATCGCTGCGATAATCTAATGTGTTTTAGTGTAACCAGAATGAAAATGACGTCACTGTCAATTGCCTAGATTTGGGCTTTTTCATGGAAGACTTTTGACACTTGGACTTCCATCAATCCAAGAGCCCTTTGAATGCCACGTGGATGGTTGGTAATTGTCCAACTTGATTCCATTGGCCATCAAGGAATGGGCTTGGATCATATCCATTGAGGAAGTTAGACAATTGCAGAGTTGGGCCTTGATCCATTTTCCAAGTTGGTGAAATGAGCACAGTTGCAATTGTTTTAGCAGTTGATCATCTTCCCCATGAGGTAGCATGACCAAATGGATTTCTCTAGCCCCTTCTTCCTTTGATAGAGCACTTCTTAGCACTAGTGACCTAACCACCTTTGGACTGATAAAGAGAACAACAGAAGGTGGAAAATCATTCTATAAGTGGTCAAAAGGGTGGTTTGAGCTTTGGGTTTGAAAGAGAGGTGTTGTTGAGCTTAGAGAGGCTTGGAAACCAACACAAAAGTGCTTTGTAAGTGTATTTCAACCCCTCTTCACCCATATTTGCGTATATGTTGGAATGAGACCAAATTTTTGAACTAAGTGTTCATTACAAAAACCTTGTGGTCCAACCAATTAGGCGGATATTTTGTGGAGACCATAGATCACACCATGTTTGAACTTAAGCACTATTACATTGCAGCTTTTTTCATGATTACAATGCCTCAAGAATTGCTAGATTCTTGACGTTTAGACCTTGAATCGAACTCACGAAGTTGACAAACACACCCAAATTTGGGTCTTAGAGACTTAGTGACCTTGATACTAGTGATGTGTGTGTTAGACCTTGATCCCCATACTTGTAGAATTTATTTGATGCCTTCTTCAAAATACAACAAGAAGGATGGAAAATGGTGACCCGATTTATGAGAACTAAGTTTCCAAAGTTAGGTCTTTGTAGTTCTTGTACTGCTACTATCAAGCATTTGACCAATGAAGGAAAATATGACTTTCGACTTCAAATCCCTATGGGATAAGTGAACAAGTCATCGTGACTTTGTAATTCACTAAGAGATAAACAAAACGAGCTAAACAGACAAGGATAAAACCTTGAATGTGCTCTTGAACAATTGTCTAGATTATCATAGTTGTGCATGGGACTACCGCGATAATTACAGGGCCTTTTAGAATACATATTTTTGGAAGCTTGTAGTTTTTGCGCGCACGTTTCGGCTAATGCTCGAGGACCCTAGAGAGGGATTCAACAGGACTAGAATGACCTAAAACCACATCTAGAAGTTTGAACTTAGGATGATGGCTTGCTTGAATGAATATGCACTAAGTAGCATTCGAATACGCATAGGTTTAGCCGAGGGTGTACAACTTGAGGAGCAACCTTGCGTAGTGCTATTGTTATTAGAGTTGCGAAATGTGAGCAAAAGTTGCATTTATTTTTGTTTTCGTATTAAACATGTACATGTTTGCATGGATTATGTAAAGACCATAGGTGGATGACTATAGTACTTGGTCGTGCATTTGTATAATTGAATACAATATTTGGTTGTGAATGTAACCGATATTATGTTATTGATGTTTACGATATGATTGGTGTATGGATGCCATGTTTATGATACGATTTGTAATATGCATGCCATAATAGAGACCATGATAAGATGATGACTTATACTTGATGATTCCATATACATAAGTGCTTATTGCATATAAATAATCACTGTGTATGTTTGTCATACATATGACCATAACATGAACATGCAATTTTAGTAGCCTAATCATGATGGGAAATGAATTCACATTTGTGATTTAATTTTATAATGCAATTATTATTGTTAACCATATTTAACATATGCTATTAAGATAGTAATCCACTTTTTGGGATGACGGACCTTCGAGGGCCGTTGGTAGTCACGAGTTCTACTATGATCTTTTTCTATGGAAAAAATCTCTTCTTTGTGGCCTTGTTTTAGGGGTTGGGATGTTTTGAAAAACCCTTTCTTGTATGGCAGTGGTTCGAGAGCTGAGATGATATTAAAACCCTCCCTTCTTGGTTCGAGGGTTGATATAGATGAACTACAGTTGAGATGTGGAGCTATGTGCATGACACCATAGTTGATCGAATTTCATTCCTGTGGTTTGCTGTAGTTTGTGAACTACCTTAGGGTTTGTCTATCTTATTTTAGGTTGACTAAAAACTAAAATGCTATTTGAAAAGCTTAATAGTTAAGGTGTTTGTATAATCTATATTTGTGAGTGCTTTTTAATTTGGAAATAGATCTGTTGGACTCATAAAACTCACCCCTTCTTCTTTGTAGAGCAGGTTTGCCCTAACCAAGTAGGAGAGCCTATGCCTCTAATGTGATTTCTCTTCTTTTGTTCTAGTCAATTTGTACCCTATGCAGAATGGGTTTATTCTAATGTTGTAACACTGTAATGTACATCCTACTGGAAAGGGCTAAACGCTAATTCATGACATTTAATGTATGCTCTAATTGAATACAACTAATTTTGATTCATGTATGGGGCCTATCATGTTTGGGCAGGTTCTCTTATAATTATTTTGAAATTTAATTGGATTTTTGTCATATCAAGTTTGATTTCCTCCTTATTATCTGATTATAAGAGTTTATTGATACTGTTATTGAGTTGCATGAACAAAACACAAGTAATAGTAGCATCCCCGTTGGATAATGCCGAAAAGTGTCTTACTTGGTTTTTACTTGAAATATTAGTTCTTCAATAATGAAAACATGTTTGCCCCCAGGGGCGATGGCGTGATGGTCAAGTTGGGTCCGTGCTCCTAAAGTGTCACGAGTTTGAGTCTTGCCCCCGCCATTTGCTCCTGTTGTCTCTCGGGTCTTGGTCTTGGGGCGGGCGGGGTAACTCCATGGTGGACTAGTCGGGCCAAAGGTTCGGACACCACCATGTCTTCGAAAAAAAGAAAAGGAAACATGTTTTAAAAAATAATTAAAGTTTTCCACTTCTTTTTGATACAAGACAAGGTTGTGAGAAAAATTGGACTAAGCAAATTTAAAAAAGGAAGGTGATACATGCATTGCTTGTGTAGCATTGAGGAATCTCAAACAGTAAGGATCCGTTCGAGATTATGTAAAAACTTTCTCTTCTTTGATGATGGATATCAAGAACACAACACGAGAGGTCACACTGTTTAATTTCATTTTTGGGTTGTAAACTTGGGCATAAATAGAATTGCAGAGGCAGAGAGTGAACGATTTGTCGAGTGCAATTGCAACGGTTAATTCATTGGTGGACTAGAAGTCCACATCTTCCTCAAACATTGAGGGCAACAAAGTGAAGGAGAAGGGTAAGAAGTCTTCCAAGGACATTCGAGTGAACGGGATGGATTGTCAGTGGAGTGGATGTGTGGCTGCAGTCAAAGAAACATGGAAGGACAGTGGGTTGTTTGATATGCAATAGACTTCACTCAACAAAGGATTGTTTGAAACGAAGAAACTTGAAGCCGTGGTTTCTGAGGAAGATCATTCAAGGGAAGCTGTTCGGATAAACCTACTAAGATTATTGGATGCGAATCAAATCTAAAGGGAAGGCGAATGATGGGAAGCAGCCGGTTTGGGGTGTCAACGAGGGTGTCAATTTCATCTCTTGTAGGTGGTTTTTTGGACCCTTAGTTGCTGAAATTTGAGATTTACATAAGGAAGGGGTTAATTTTGTGTACTTGGGCAACAATGTGCTCAAGGAGATGGATTGTTGCAACAAGGATAGTGTTTTGGTGAATGCTAGCCGATGGTGATCGAGTAGGCATAGGTTCAGGGGAGGCCAAATGCAGTCTCGAACAAGGTAGTTCAAGCAACAACACATTGGTTACAGATGTCTAATGATGATGATGGACTATTGGTTTAAATTAAGTTTCTCTGGGTGCACTAAGTGTAGCTAGGTAACAATGTGACAACGTGTGTGGTACGCGCAGGATAGTTACAAACGGTTGGAAGCCTTAAGACCCGGTTAAGATTGCGCATGAAGATGGATCCAAGTGTCAAGTTGGGTGACAAATACCTAGTGGATGCTGTGAGCAGTTTATGGCAACTGGCATGTGATCAATGTGAATAATTGGAGTTATGTGTGCATAACTCAGCCATGTGACAAGGTGCTTCGGGGGGGGGGGGGGGGGGAGTGGTTGGGGAACCCCAAGGACGCGGGGGATATGTGGTAAAAAAACTTTGGCCCTTTAAGTAGTGTCTGTAATCAGATCCTAGAACCCTTTCGACCATGAATCTCCCCTAAAGGCACTCCCAAATACTTCATTGGCCACAACCTGACTTCACATTCCAACTCATTGGCAAAACCCACAACCGAATCTTCCTTTATATATTCCTTCAAGCTGACTCAGATATTAACACGAAACCTGGTCATCTCCCCAAAGCTGTGCAACATTGTCAAAGCAATTCTCACGTCCCCCTCATCTTTGTCAGGTATGGAAAGAGCAGTGTTGTCAAGGCCTCGCCTAGGCG
>JAJIYU010007408.1:0-19359 GCA_030144865.1 Tinospora cordifolia | reverse complement strand
AGTGTTTGAATCGCCTAATGAACAAAAGTTTTTGATATGCTTGGTTTGTTTGAATTGAAATAATGATTTAAATGTTAGAAAGATCCACTGGGTTGTGTGCTCACCCTTCCTCACATTTTTCAGGGAATTGAACCACATGAAGACCATGAACATTAGTTAAGTTTTTTTTTGTTTTAAAAGTTTCTAATTTTTATGTAAGGGCATGTTGCCCAAGTTTTAAGACTTCCGCTGTAACATTTTTTTCAAATTATGTACTCATTTTTTATTTAGTTAATTGAGTTTATGAATTTCAGTTATTTCTCCATTTATTGCCTTATTAAATTTTTGAATTTAAGTTATGCACATATGAATATGATTAAGGCATGAAATAATTGAAATAGAAAGTCGAGTGTGTGTCGCTCGTAAAGTAACACCGGCCAGACCCGCCGTCCGGTCCACCTAAAAGAAAATGGCGGTCCTATCCGATGCAACGAGGACATGGGGGTTGGGGTGTTACAAAGGATGTGCCAACCCACCATTTGCACCCAAAATTTCTTAAAATCTTTAAAATTATTTTATTTATTTTAAATTATTTGACAAAAGTTTGGGGTATTACAGCGCATTATTCGTTTTTCTCTACATTATTATGAAATTATTCTCACATTATACATCTATTCACGCACATTATACATGAATTATTTTTTTGTTATACTCGCATTATTTAGTCAAAATTAAAGTATATATATATGCGCGCATCATTCGTTTATCCTCGCATTATTCATCCCGAATTGTTTTTGCCAAACAACCGAACAATTCTTATATATGAATTATTCAGATATTATCCTCACATTATACCACTATTCACGCATATTTTCCCGTTATTCAAATATTATACATATATTATTCTTATGTTATACCCGTATTATTCATTGAGAATTACCGTACATATTATATATAAATATGTATGTATGTATGTATGTATGTATGTATGTATGTATACATGCGCGCAAATCACATCCTTGCTATTCAGCTTTCGATTCAGGTTGTTTCCATTTTCGTGCCCTAATCTCTTTATCTTCTTCGATTCAGTTTTCGATTCAATTATTCATTTACTTGCGATTTCCATTGTTACAATGAAGAACGAGTGTTCATTCTCTACCAACAAGACGAACATAAATGTTGAGAACCAGGTAACTGCCACTCTTTCGAATCATGTTACGAGTCTATTCTAGTCTTCAAATTCAATAACATTATTGCAAAATTCTCCATAGTTGAATTTGCAATCATAATGGGTTTGAAATTCACCAGAAAAACCATAAACATTGCAACTGGTTTTGAGGGTCAAATTTTGAAGGATAAATACTTTAAGGGAGTGACACGTATAAATAAGAAGTGTATAGTTGACGTATTTACAAATAGGGTATGGGAGAATGATGATGATGCTGTGAAGATTGTAGTTTTTTTCTTCCTTAATTGTTTTTTGTTTCTTAATAAAATGAAAAAGTTGGTAAATGAAGTTGATTTTGAACTTGTACAAACTGGTGAATATATGGATTATCCTTGGGGCAGGACTCTTTTTGACACGACAATAGAATCCATAAAGGGTAATTTTGCAGCGAATGCAATCTGGCTGGAAGTTGGGAGGGGCAAATACCTGATCATGTACAGGCTTCTTGGGTTCCCAATCGCATTACAAGTTTGGTTTTATGAGTGTTTTGTTGATACTGATGGTTTGTTTGCCAATCGGTGCATCAATGGATTTCCTCGCATACTAAACTGAACTTGTATTGGCTGTAATCACCCTAGGTCTTATAATATGTCCACGTCAACATGAATTTTTAAAAAATTCTAAATAAATATAAAAATGATTGGAAATTGGTTTTTATTGATCATTGTATGTTATTTAATCAAGATAAAATAAATTAAAACATTCAGATAGTTAGAAACGTCCGAAATAAAGTGTTAAAAAAAATCAGGCATCACACTGCCAAACGTGGTCCGTCTGATGCAGACCGCGGTCCGTTATGAGAAAAATCTAGAAAACAAAAAAAATACACTGTGGACCGCGGTCCTTATAGGAAGATTGCGGTCATCAGTGGAAAAGTGCATAAAACTGAAACTTGGTCACATGGTAACTGCGGTCTGTAAAGTGCTGTCCGTGGTCCATAAAGGGGTGACTGAGGTCCATAAAGTAAAGACCGAGGCCCACGAAGAAAATTTGTCTGATAACCGAGGTCTGTCTGGCACCGACCGCGGTCCATGTGCGAGCTATATATAGGTTTCAAGCTCTGATTTTCTCATTTTTCACTAAAACGACTCGGGATTCGAAGAGGAGCGACAAGGGGAGATTTGAAGGTGAGTTTCCTGATTTTCTTTGAGTTTTCTTCAAGATTTAATCTCATAAATGAGTAGCTACTAATGGTTAGTGAATCAAAGTGATAAAGAGTAATTTGAGAGTTTGTGTTGAGGGTTTAGTAGCTAGAAATCAAGCCAAATGTGATGAAATGTTGTTTATTCCCTTGTATGTGTGTTTGGACACTAGTATGATGGATTTAGGATGGTTGCTGGGCTGTGGAAATGAAGGGATGGATTTCATTGAAAGGAAATCCCGTTTTTAGGCTTGAATCAAAGGGTTTTAGCAAATAAACAATGTAAACAACCATTTCTTAGCTAGTTTATGTGTTTAAATGACTGTTAGGTGTCTACTACACTATATTTAAGTGTTAAACTGAAATGGAAATCACAAGTATGGTGTACACGTGTGAAATCCCATTATTTAGTGAGGAATTGTGTGTAGACCGTGGTCCACACTATACTGACCGCAGTCAATGGACTTGGATGTGGTTTTGGAGTGTTTTGGGTACACTCTAAAGCACTGAGTGATAACGGACCCTTAGGGTTAGGTTAGATGTGTATTAAAGGCCCAAGATAATGTATCATTACCATCTAATGATGTAGATTGACAGTATTGGATTGTTGTGTAAGGGACAACGATCCAGCAGCGTTTCGGCGTGCACAGGTGGGGTTGATTATCTCTTCCTCACTCTTTAGTATTATGCGGACGTAGGATGCGGAATATTTAAATTCCTGTACTTAGTATCATGCCAGGAATGTATGCCTTGGGTGGATTGATTAACATGATATCCTAATGTCTGGTTATTCGCTTTCTAGTACTAGGATATTATAATTAGCTTGGTGTTTGTTTGCTTTCTTTGCTTAGATTAGCATTTTGAATAAGCATGTTTGTATGTTGTGTGGAATGAAAACTATGATTGTGAAACTAAATAACATTAAAGGTTTATTAAGAACTCCACGTACCGGGGCGATGGACGGGCACTGGTGGCATATCGCGTTGAGGTTCTCCGGATGTCCCAGGACGTCATCGTGGGTATCCCCAACTAGGCCAAACTGCGAGCGGCCGTATGAGACCCTCGAATTTGGAAAGTCATGCGGATTTTTCCCTTGGTTTCAGTATCTTCTTGCGTCGTGGTCTCAGAAGTAGACTTCTGTTTTATAAAGATGTCGTTCCTGATTGTGTTCAGGACCACAATTGGGATACCGAGGCTGGTTCACTCTTTCGGTTAATTCCTAATATCAGATGGTAAATTCCTGATATTAGAGTGCAATGGATAAACTGACTAAGTGTTTGAAATGCCCCTAATGATTTGAAACTATTTGCATGTTTCGTATGCTCGTTTGTATAATGTTATTGATGTCTAGGGGAGATCCACTAGGCTTTCGAGCTCACCCCATTTTTATTTTACAGGTACTCATGAGCCCAGCGCTCAGTGAGGATGCAGACTGGAGACTGGAGGATGTAGAGAGAGAGTGTGTGTGTGATATTTTTTGTTTAACTATCTCTTTGTTTTTGTACAGTTTTTACGATGTATATTTTGAATTTGGACCGGAGGGTCATGTATCATACTTTTTGTATATGTATTCACAAGACTATTTTACCATATTGAACAATATTTTTATCTTGATTGATAAACTGATGATTTTTAGATATTGTATGTTAAATGGTGTTCAATGATTTAGAAAGATTTGATCTGAAAAGTGTTTCCGCTATTATTATCTTGATTTCCAATATAAATATGATTTTGAACATCTGGTGAATTTGATTTGAAACCAATTGCTTAGTGAAACGTGATTAAAATGATTATTTGAAATTAAAGAAATGATTTAAACCTCGTGTATAGAGATTTGTGGACAGATTGATGATAACTGTCGCACGCCAGGGGCCTCAGCGGACCACGCGCCGAACTTGGAGCCACGCGACGCCCGACGACGGGGCCTTATATTGACAGACATGATGTCCTGTCCGGGGGTCGGGGTGTGACATTGGCACGCCCAATTTCAAGAGCATGGAGAAAGTGCTGAACAATTTATCTATTAATAAGTTAATTTTTCATGTATTTGATCATATATTATATATACACAACATTTATATTATAATTGAACCATTCTTTGTTGTCAAATTTCTTATGATCTCATATTTGGCTATTTTCAATTCAAAAGTTTTGTAGTAAGCCCCAATGAGCTACTCCAGCCATACATGGATGGCTAGATTGCAGAACAAGATGGGGGTGAATATCAATTTCCAGATTACGACATTTTTGTTGATCCCCCAATTTTTCTTTTGTCGTCTCCTGTAAATAAAACTATTGGCGGTAATATTCTTGTAAATAAGGCTGCCGCAACCATGACTATTCCTGGAAGGCAATGCAATTGTTGTAACGAGATCAAAATAATGTTGAAAGAGGGTTTTGATAAGATTTTTGAAGAAATTAATTATTTGAAATCCCTATTGCAGAAAGTAAATGTTCCAAGCTTCAAAACCAATGAATTCTTTTAGACTTTCATTGCAGTATAGTAATGATATGATAGTAGTATACCATTTATAAACCTACATTATACCATGAGTATAATACATTATATACTGTATGCTTGCTATTTTCTACTGTTTGCTTGTGTATATTGATGTTATACCAACTCTATACATTCATTTGGCTCACTAAATTTTTCATTTTTCATGTAGGAAGATGATGTAAATAAAGCAAAAGACTACAAAGAAGAATCTGCTAGTAGGGAAAAATGTACAGATGTTGAAGCTGCAAGCCATATTTTGACGGCATTGCAAAAGATTATTAGTGATACCGACAAAAAGAGGAAGGTAATTTTGAACACTTTATTTAGATTGTGATTTGTCATTTACATTTAATTTCAACTATCCATTAATATTGTACATTTTCATGTTAAAGGCCGACTCAACAATAACTGAAGGTGAAAGAAGGAAGAAAAAATCATCAACCTTGGTAAGATCATGAATACGATTCTTTTATTAATTCAAGATTATGCTTTTGTAGTTTTTATGAATCTAACTGTCCTTAATTTATCTGCTTTTAGGACATTTCTCGTTTAATTTCACAGACCCAGGTTGCTGACAAGGATGAATCGAAAGATCATGCACCTGTTGAATGTGAAATGACGATTGATGAAATT
Source organism: Tinospora cordifolia (assembly GCA_030144865.1). NCBI lineage: Eukaryota > Viridiplantae > Streptophyta > Magnoliopsida > Ranunculales > Menispermaceae > Tinospora > Tinospora cordifolia. The sequence goes on along the minus strand of JAJIYU010007408.1, from coordinate 13,878 downwards.
GTTGAGTCGACTGTCAATGTTGCGACTTCAGTCGTCTCTACTGAATATCACACTCCACTTCTTCCACCTCCTACAATTAATAAAAGGGGGAGGCTTCCTGCTAGAGATAAACGTAAAGGAAAGGAGATTGTGAAGGGACGACTATCCCCCTTAGACATTTGTCTGCTTGAAGATATAAACAGCAGTGTTGTAGCTGAGTTTGATGAGTGGATTCAAAAGGGTCGGCTGAAGCGCTTGAAGTAAGTTTTCCTAGAGATCAAGTTTGCATTTTGAATATTTTTGTTATTTAGAATACATTGATATTAACATGTGTCACATTATTTAGGTCAAATAAAGTATTCCATGATTGTGAGAACAATCTGAATCTAGCTTTTGATTTTTCAATCGCTGATATCACTGATAAGGAATGGTTTTACACATTGATCACCCCAGGCCAGCCTATCTCCTCCTCCGTAAGTTTAATTTTTTGCACTTGATATTATTGCTTACAGATATTATACTAATAATATAGCAACATGATACCAAAATATAGGGTTTTGAACACTTTGTAATGTCTGTATACACATATTATACTGATATGATACCAATTTTACCTCTATATTCTATGTCCTTAAACTATGTTATGTTGTTTTGTATACATATTATATTGGTATGATACTACTATCATCTATGTAACATGTTCTTAAACTCTGTTATGTTTATTATTTCAGTATAATGAGATGTTATACAAATAACATACTTATTATGTTTTGAATGTTTCATGATTATACAATTTTTATTCATAACCCAAATCTTTTATTTTAATTTAGAAATTTTGTATTGGCAGCATGTAGATGTGATGTTCTATTACTTGCGCAAGAAAAGCAAGTATAACGAATCGATTAAGATAAAGTGTACAGCGTTAGACAACTTTTTCGACCAAAAGTTGCAGTCTGTTTATGATAGATTCGAAAAAGAGAAGGATGCATCCGTGTTAGGGGATGAGATGGTTATTATGGAGTATATGCTAGGGCACTACATGTACTGCAACACTCCATGGTCTGATGTTGACTACGTCATTTTTCCTATTAATGTTGTGGCTGTGTTCCACTGGACACTAGTTTGCATCAGCATTCACAAGGGTTGCATATATGTTTACAATTCCAGGCGTATTCCTACTATTGATGCTACGTCAATGGAGGCAGTTCAAGCTTATTCTACCATTCTTCCTTTTTATCTCGAGATGATTGGATTTTACGAATCGAAAGTTGACCAAAAGGATAGACCTGAGAAAGAGCCATTCAAGGTGCAAGTGGTTGATAATCTTCCAGATCAAGATGAGTGCGCTGTGGAATGCTCATGTTTTATTTTGCTGAATGTTTTGCCATCGGAAAGGAAATTTCACATGATTTTGATGTGGTGAGCTACAGAAAAAGGGTGGCTCTTAATCTGTACTTGCATGGTAGAATGAAGCAGAATAAAGGCACCAAGAGTGACGATAAAAGATCAGGTCGATTCAGTGTTGACAGTAGGATCCAATCATAGTGGGTCTTAAAGAAGTGAAGAATGGAAGAAGCTAGGTTATCATATCTTGCATCACAATTTTTCAAGGACAATGTGTAATAACATTTTTGATATTTCAGATATGTACAATTTGAACACGATTATAGTTCATTTATAACAATCTCAACTATTTTTCATTTGAATTTTGTCATTTTATTTTGTCTTCTGGGGCAGATTGTTTTATTTTTTACTCATCTATGAATAATGTTATTCATATGTGAACTTTATTATACTAATTTTATTTGAAAATGATACAAGTGATCAATTAACGGGTTATTCATACCATTATTCACGCCTTATACCACATTTCATGGGTTATTATACTGATTTTATTCGATCTTTATCCCTACATTATACCACATTTCACGGCTTATTCATATCATTATTCACGCATTATTCTATCGTTATCGCCAGATTTTTACACACACATTATTCGATCTTTATCCCTATATTATACTGCATTTTACGGGTATACATTTCATCATACAAGCATTATTTGATCGTTATTGCTATATGTTTATACGTGCATTATTCGATTTTTTTCCCTACATTATACCACGTTTCAGGGGTTATATATACCATTATTCACGCATTATTCGATCGTTATCACTAGATTTTTATACGAGCATTATTCGATCTTTATCCCTACATTATACAACATTTCATTGGTTATTTATACATTTGAACGTTATCGTTAGATTTTTATACATGTATTATTCGATATTTATCCTTGCATTATACTACATTTTACTGGTTATATATATATACTATCATTCGCGAATTAATTTTTTCGATTGTTATCGCTAGATTTTTATACGTGTATTATTCAATATTTATTCCAACATTATACCACATTTCACGTCTTATATATACCATATATATTATTCATGCAACATTCGATCGATATCCCTACATTTTTATAGGTGCATTATTCTAGCGTTATACCTACATTATACCACTATTTACGAATTAATTATTTGATTGTAATCGCTACATTTTTATACGTGTATTATTTAATATTTATTCCTACATTATACAACATTTCACGTGTTATATATACCTAATATATTATTCACGCAATATTCAATCGATATCCCAATATTTTTTTACGTGCCTTATTCTAGCATTATACCTACATTATACCACTATTCACGGGTTATATCATTATTCACGCATTATTCTATTGTTATCCCTATATCTTTATATGCACATTATTCGATCGTTATGCCTACATTATACAACCATTCACGGGTTATACCATCATTCACGCATTAGTGGTATTATATAGGTATAACATATGAGTAACGTATGTATATATAGCGTAATACGTTTACAGCGGTAAAATAAAACCTTGTTATAGACGGCTATAAACAAAGTTCATGAATGTATGTTGTAATAGCTTACGTTCTTTTAACGACACACGACTAATGAACATTGTAAGACGTGTCATTCGACAACGAGTAACTACGATTGTTGTAGTAACATAGAACAACGTTCGTATGCTCATTATAATGGTCTTTTTAACAACATTCCCATGGTGAACGTTGTCGTACAAATTTTATATAAGCAATTTTACAACATACATTTTATGAACATTGTTGTACACCTTCTATTAAAACGGTCGTTGTTGCACGTTGTGGAATTGACGTTGTTGTATCATCAATTTCTTGTAGTGAAATTAAGTTCTTGGGTCATGTGGTAGGAGCTTATAGTATTTTAGTGGATGTAACTAAGATCTAGATAGTCGTAAATTGGCTGAGACCTACTATAGTGACAAAAATTCGCAATTCTCTGGGGTTAATAGGATATTATCAAAGGTTTATGTAAAATTTCTCCCACATTACTGTCCCATTGAAAAGCTTACCTAGAAGAATGTTCCATTTATGTGGACCAATGACTACGAGAATACTTTTGTGATTGTTAAGTTGAAGTTGACTACTGCACCAATACTCATATTACTTGAATTAGGTCAAGCATCAGTGATTTACATCGATGCATCCCTCACATTCTGTGGTTTTGTATTGATGCAAAATGATAGGGTATAGCCTATGCATCTAGGCAGTTCAAGGTGCATGAAAAAATTATCTTGTTCATGATTTAGTATTAGCAGTTGTAGGGCTTGCAGAATTTGGAGACACAACTTAAATGGTGAAAAGTTCACTATCTATTCAGATCACAGAAATTTTAAATACTTGATATCTCAAAATGATCTAAATATGAGGCAAAGACAGTGGCTAAAGCCACTTAAAGACTATGATTTTATATTAAACAACATATGGGGAAGGTTAACATAGTGATTGATGCCTTAAGCTAGAAAAGAGTCGAGACAACTTGTTTAGCTTGATAAATGTATCAGAGTATGGAAGTATGCCACTATGATGAATATCTAAAATGTCTCTACAAATGCCATGATTTGTGCTTAGATGAGAGCCTAACCAATTTTGATACAAAAGATTGTGAGATGTATATCCTTTGGATGTTAACTATGATGTGCTTAAAGCTTGGGTTGAAGATTATTCTTTAGAAGAGTGGGTTTTGTTAGTGATGGAGCTTTGTGGTTTCAAGGTAGACTCTAGGTGCTAGATAAACCCCCTCTGAGCTAGAACATTTTTGCAGAATTGCATCAATCTAAGTATATTGTCCATCTAGGAGCCAATAAGCTGTACCACATCGTTAAGCGTACTTATTGATAGCAAGGAATGAAACAAGACATAGCCCTATATGTTCAACGATGTGACATCTATCAACAAGTTAAATTTAAACATAAAAGATCAAGTGGATTATTACAATTATGGAGTATTCTTGAGGGGAAATGAGAATATGTAAAGATGGATTTTATCATGGGATTACCCAAAACCCCGAGATGACATGATATGATTTGGGTTATTGTGGATAGATTGACTAAGTTTGTATATTTCCTTTAGATATATAGTGAGGACATAGTAGATTGACTAAGTTGACTATACATCCAAGAGATAGTCATACTACATGGAGTCTTAGCATCTATCATCTCTAGTCAGTATTCTAGATTCATTTCTCGAGTTTGGCAGAGTCTATTGAAGTAGTTTGGGACAAAGGTGAACCTTAGCACAACATTGTATCCTCAATTAAATGGATTTTTTGAGGGATTAATCTAGATTCTTAACAATATGCTTCAGGCATGTGTCTTGGATTTTGGTGGAAACTAGGAATATCACATCCCTCTGTATGAATTTGCCTAAAACAATAGTTTCAAGTCTAGCATCTGTATGACACCATTTGAAGCGCTATATGGAAGATCCTATAGATCTTTGGCATATTGGATTAGAGAAAGAGAGAGTTGTGTTAAGACCAAACTCTATTTGAGAAGAGATGGAGAATTTTACTAAGATCTGTCAATGATTGAAGGCAACCTAGAATAGGCAGAAAAGTTATGCTCATTACTTGAGAAAAGTTTTAGAATTTGAGGTACGTGACTATTTTTTGTTCAAAATTTTCCCTTAAAAATGACAAAATAGATTGATTCAGTATTTGGTGTAAACTTCCTCTTAGATTTATTAGACCTTTCAAAATCTTGAAAAAGGTTGGTCCTGTGGCTTACCGATTAACGTTACCACCTCAGCTAGTGGGAGTAAATGATGTCTTTCATGTCTTTGTGTTGAGACAATATTATCTAGCCTCATCACATGTATTAGGTTAGAAAATGGTTAAATTGAAGCCAAATAGTTGGATTAAGGAGATACTCGTAGGACTAGTAAACCGAATTGTGAAGCAAATGAGAAGTAACGAAATTTTAATAGTTAAAGTTGGATGGAAAATATATGGTGATGAACAATGTACTTGAAAATGAGAAGAATTTATATAAGACTAGTTCCTTGATCTTATTTAACAATGAGGATTTCAAGGATGAAATCTTTATTAAGAGGGGAGATACTATAATGACCCTACTTTTGTAATAATGAATTTGGGTCAAATAAATAAAAATTTTAAAAATATTTGATAAATGTGATTTTTGGAAGAAAAACAAGAATTTTAAAAAAAGCTGTGAAGAATTTGAAATTTAGACCTATTGAAAATTTGTTTAAAAGTAAAAGGCAAAAGGGTAAAAAGGTGGACTGTAGCACCACATTGCAATGTGTTGGAAAAAAAATCATGCATGCACTATAACAACAAGCTTTCAAGAAGCATGATTGGTGGGTGGTTATGGCGGTGAGCATCTTTTGTGCTTATCTCCTACATAGGTCATGACACCATTAGGATAAAGAAGAGCTTGAGGTGGTAGATCTCATTGCCACCTATCAACATGTGTTTGCCATGTGCCAACTAATGCACCATGTGGTAAGTAGAACCCACGAAAAGTTTCCTACAAATACTGGTTCCGTCCCCATATTCCCCTTGATTTATATGAGTTCTTCTTAGTCGTACCACTATACATAGGGTTTTCAATCATATGATATAAGGCCCTATAGATATCATATATAGAGGTTTGTGAGCCAAACATGAGAAGGTGGAGAGTAAGTTTGTGGTGATGGTAGACAGAAGGAAGTGAGGAGGAGAGAATGCTACTAAAGGTATGAGGAACGACTCATCAACAAGAAGGAACGAGGCTCCCAATGTTGGTTAGTTGCTCAATCACAAAGGGATATAAATCTGAACTGATTTTTCATTGATCTTTGCCTAGATGTTGATGATGTTACAATGACTTTCTATGAAAATCTTTGATTAAAAATTTACGACTCATATGTGGACTTGTGATATGTAGGAAGAATTGGTTGAGAATAACAAGAGAAAATGATAAAAATGCAACCTAAAACCATTATTAGACCATGGTTTTGCACCTGTGGGCTAAGGAATTTTGTGTAAATTTATATGCAAATTTGTAATTTTGAAGACTTTTGGCCCTAGATGCCGAATACATACACCCAAAAAAGCTTGAATATTGGAAAATATAATGAATTTGATTGGGAAAATAGGATGATAACCGTATGATGTTGGTGAATATGATTATAATACTATCCTTTTGGATGATAATTTACATGATAACTGTTGCTATTGTGATGAATTGTAATTTTGAGCTTAAAGACTGTTGTAAAAAGTTTTTGACATTTCTTTTATATGTTTTGTATTAAAAATTATGTTAAATAGCATTACATTATGTTCAGTTGCATGGAGTAATGATTTTGAACTATATTTGTTGAATATCATGTCAGCGCATGTCAAGATGCTCCGTTTGCACGACTTTGCTTGAACTCATTGAGATATTGGCTCTAGATTTGTGAGGTTGCATTATGTTTTCTATCTTGGACCTGTTGAGTATAGATATTAGCTCTGGATTTGTGAGGTTGCATGCTTGTGCCCTCAAAATTTCAAGATGTCCTAAATCTGTCAAACATGGTTGGCTATAATTGTGGCATGGATGATTTCGTTGGATTGGTATGTACGTTGTGACGACCCATATTTTTGACATCGGATTGACAGATCCGACATATATGTACTCCATGTATTTTTTGAAATTTTAATGAGAAAATACGGAATTTTCTCCAATTTTTCCCAATTTCGAATTAATTATTAAAGAAAATAAAAATAATTCGAGAAAATACAATTTTAAGGAGAAAACATATGAAACTATTGAGAAAATGTGTTTTCCTAAGAGGAATAATTTATAGGATTGATTTATGAATTTTTGGAATAATTATCAAATTTTTAGAATGATAAATGTAATTTTTGGGTGAAAAATATGATTTTCGAAAAAATTATTCAATTTTTGGAGAAAATAATTAAATAAATGATAAAATGAAGTACAATAATGGTATTTTGATGAATAATGATAGATTAGTGAATTTTATAATTTTAGAAAAAAAAATGCGAATTTTGGTGTATATATATACATATATAAGTGTGTATAAGAAAAGAAATAACGAAAAAAAAAGAAGACCCAGCTTTAGCGCACGGGCCAAATGGCCTGTGTGGGCTGAAGCGGGTCGGGTGGCTCCCGACCGTGCCGAACCAGGCGCAGGCCAGCAGCCCGCACCAGTTCGGGGCCCAGATCGTGGGCCAGCCCACGTGCCCAAGAGGGTCCAACCCCCCCTTTTGTTGTCTGTTTGTGCATTTTTTTGGAAATTTTTGGCCAATTTTTGATGAATTTCCAGCAGATTTTTCAACAAAAACCATGGGAGGTCATGGTTTATGATCCATGGTTTTGGCCATCACTTCATGGCCTCCATTGTGGCCAAAGAATGCTACTGACTGGGCATCTAGCATATGAGGTTAAGTGCCACCTGCCCACATGTCACCCACATCTTTGCCAAGCAAGCACCCCCATGCAATAAAATGGCTTTTTTGAGCTCAAAGTCCAGAAATTCCATATTTCTGTAGCAAATTTCCCAAACTTAGATCTTCCTCAATTCTCAACCAAATCCAACAAACTATAGCTTGATTTGAAGCTTGTACCACCACCTACAATGTTCCACAAGTGGTTTGCCCAGTCTTGGAGCCTTCTGAAGCAGAAATCATCAACAAGAGGTGTTGTCCACACTGTGTAAACCAAGAAAAACCAGAAAGTGTGTTCTGGAACCACCTTTGGAGCTTTGGACCTTGGCCATTTCTATTTCCTTTTTGAAGGTAAAATGGTTTACTCCCCTCATTTTCATATGTACTTTGATCTCCAAGAGTTAGAGAACAAAAAATAGGGCCTTGTACATGATTTTAGGACCCTTGAAGTTGGTTGCTTACTCACTGTTGCAACAGTGTAACAGAAACAGTTGGAGCAACCTTGGGAAGGCTCATACCAGGACCAATCCAAACTCGCCCCTCAGGTGAAACCCTTCACTTTACCTCTCATGAAGTGTATTCAAGTGTCCAAGTGGTATAAATTGGATATTAGAACGTTTAATACGTATTATGAGTCTCTGGTATTAACTGTGTAACTTACTGTTGCAACAATGCCAACAGAAACAGTTTGAGGCCAGAATCAGAGCCACGTTTGGGACACTAAAAGGCACCCTTTCAGGCTGGAAACGGAGGCATTGTAGACCCCATAGTAGAGGTTCCAGGGAGGTATAAAGACTTGACCTTGAACTCTTGTAGATGTGTTTTGTCACACTTGCAAATATGTCATGATTATAGGATGTTAGAACATATTTTTTGAGTTCTTTAGAGTATAGCAGAATATTGATGGGATGATGGACCTGTTTTTGATGTTGCATGTTATTAATTCGAAGTGTTTGTGATTAATGGATGTGTTATTACTTATAAACTGCAACTAGACACAAGAAGCAACCTCTAGAATGGAGATTTAATGAGGGAAAAGAACACTAGAAAGATAGTAGAATCTATGAAACCAGAAATTTCCTGCAATCTGGCTGAAATTTCTGAGATAAAATTGACTAACCAAACCGTGATAAATTGAGCTTAAATTTGGTGGAGAGACCCTTAGATATGTCTAGAAGTTTCCTACGAAATTTTAGGAATTTTGAGCAGCGTAGCTAGGTCAACTAAGGCAAACAGTCACTGCCTGTCACGGGGGATATGGGATCTGTGCAGTTTCTGTTATCATCCTTCGAAACCCTAGTAAAAGAGGGCCAAAAATTGTGATTTAAAATTTTGGGAAAACTTTAGGAAGTCTAGAATAGTTTTGCAAAGTTTGGCGCAAATCCGATGAACAGATTACCCACAGAAAAATCGGGAAAATAGATGCGCAGATAGGGTCGTAGGCTAAGGTTGTGCCTAAGTGATGGGAATGGCGAATGTTGACCCCTTTTGGCCCAATTAACTCCATGAAGACCAAAATTAACCCTATGTGACTCTTTTGACCAGCTAGGTTAGAAAATGATAAGTTGATTAGGGTTGACCAAGATTGACCGAGGTCAATCAAATGGACTTAGTAACTAAGGCAAGGTGAATGAACATAGGGGACAATCCTTGACTATGTCAAGTAATTGATTAACTAATGATGTAGAATTAGAGTGAGCAAAGTCCCATATTGATGTTAAGAAATTGCGTCAATTTTGCAGGACCCAGTGCTAGCGAGACGTGACTGATCGTGAGAGGAGCACCGGGAGCGAAACATCCCTGTGAGTAGTGTTTTCTAACTCATTCCTTAGAGCTCGTTATTTTGTGCATTATGAAAATGAGATTACATATTGTGATAAATCTGCATTCTTTAAATGGGTTTAAAGTAAAAAGTGCACCGAGTCTCGAGGTCCGAGGGTACAGGGTTCGGTGAGTTGTGTTGGTCTCTCATAGGACCCCGAGAGGTGACCACCTAGTAAAGAGTGCCCGCTGAGGGGGTTCTGTGGGCCTACGATGATGGCAACAGCAATAAGACCTAATCGGATTGTCATCATAAGGCAACGGCAATAAGTTCTGGTTGGTCGTTACGATGATGGCAACAACAATAAGACCTGATCGAAGTCGACACGATTCGTCTAACTGTCTGCAACCCGCTTGAGTGGTTTTTAGTCGCCTCGGAGAGCTTGAGAGCCTCAGCGAATGTTTTCATTATTTAAGTATTTTCGAATGAAGGTGCACGACTGCATTATGGATTTAAATTATATTTACTGGTGCATTCACTTGCATAATGTTATTGCTCATGCATTCATGGCTCATGTTTTATCTGTGGGATACTTACTTTAAGTTTTGAATTAGACCGCATTACTCATTGAGCCGTCGTGGACAAATAGGCTCACTACTCTAACTTTTCAGGTTCTTCAATAGTAGATAAGGGCAAGGGAGTGGTTAATGCATAGGCCGCACTCGCTTACTCTTTTTGGTAGGATTCCCTTGTATTTCTTTTCTTTTTGTATTTTGAGGGTTAAAAACTATGTATAGGGGTGAGGAAAACTTGTATATAATGGATAGTCACTCTCGTTGCTACACATGTTATAATGACCCATTTTGGATAAATATCAAGTTTTATACGTGTTCGTGTGTTAAATTTCTTCTACATTCCTTATGGTTACTCTGGTGTGATGTTGTATGTTGAGGCTTAACAGTGTCTTGGCAAGCTCGGCTTGCGGGTGGGTTTGTTGGGACACTGAGCTAGTCGGTTCGTCCTTCATCCTAGGGAAGGGGTCCCGACAACATTGGTACCAGAGCCTAAGGTTTTTTTTTTCAATTAAGGAATAACAAGTGCTATTGACCTAGGAGAGTCTTAGAGTAATTGCAGAAGTACAAAAGAGAAAAGACCCTTAGAAAAGACTTAAAGTAGCAACATGGGAGTATGGACAAAACTTTCTAACTCTTGACTGGCAGAAAGAGGAACCAAGTGAGAATGACCATATCACGAGGGAAATCGAACTGTCATAGGGTGTTAGTGAGTTTTAAGATTTAGACTTTGAACCTTGCGGGTTAAGTGATTCCTTAGAAATAGTCGCCTTAATGTCTGAAGTCGTGGTCTGCTCATTTGGAACTAACGAAAGTTAAACGTTTTTATGCAGACCCCGATGCCTCCTCGACGTGGGAAACCACGCAGGACCCCAGAGCCGGTACCTCTGCAACCTCCGATCCAACTTGAACAGGACGTTATACAGAGGCTTGAGGCTTTGATCATGGCATATAGTGAGGCTACTCTTGAGATCATATAGAGGCACGCTCTACAGCTTGAGGCAGACAATAGAGATTGGCGTGCGATGGTGCAGGTAGTGTAGAGTGCCTCCTTGCAGTCACTGCTATAGTCACAGACTCAGGGAGGTTATCGCAGTGGGTCCCGAGGAGGCAGACTTCTTAGGAAGAGAAAGTATTCAGAGGGACAGTCTGGAGGGGCACAGACTCAGCCGACTACAACAGTCACCCTCGCAGCTACCCCAGTATAGGCATATCAGCCGGTAGGGCAGCCACCGACTCAACAAGGAGGCTGAGGTAGAGGTAGAGGTCGAGATTCAGGGGGCAGAGGCCAGGGTTGAGGCCAGACTGAGCAGAGGCGCCTGATTTCATGTTACTAGTGTGGTCAGTCATGCCACAAACGATATCAGTGCCCTATGCCTATCCCAGCTTCCAGTGTACCCACCATCGTCACCTGAGAGGCAGCACAGGCCATCACCTACCCAGATTCTGAGGCGACGAAGGCTCTAGTAGAGGGTAACATGTTCGTACTTGATACATCTATCTATGTGTTGATTGATGCTGGATCTACATTGTCTTTAATTTTTGGGCACGCCGTAGATAGATTGGGACTTAGACCTGTTAGAGCACCTACATGGCTCGTGTGAGCACTGCAGCCGGGGAACGGATCTACCCCAATTTGATTTTTGAGGGCTGTACGTTGAGGTTTGACGACTTCGAGACTCTTGTAGACCTTAGAGTACTAGAGCTTTTGGAGTTCGACGCTATACTTGGGATGGACTGGCTAGCAGCTTATCATGCTTATGTCGACTGCTTTGCCAAGAGGGTGGTATTTCAGATCCCAGGATAGCCTGTTGTCACCTTCCAGGATAGTGCTTCCGATAGACCGAGGACCCTGGGTAGGATAGCGACATAGTCTGACATAGATACACTGGCTAGCATGATCACCACTGGTGAGGAACCTTCACAGTAGAGCATAGATGAGATTTCGGTTGTTAGAGACTTTCCTTACGTGTTTCTTGATGATTTGCCTAGCCTACCTCCCAAACTGGAGATTGACTTTATCATTGAAATTATTTTGGGGACACAGCCCATTTCGATTCCTCCTTATAGAATGGTGCCTAAAGAACTACAAGAACTGAAGGTCCAACTTGAGGAGTTGATGAGTAAAGGTTTTATTACCCCTAGTGTGTCACCTTGGGGTGCTTCACTATTGTTCGTGAAGACGAAGGATGGGAGCCTCCGCTTGTGTATCGATTACAAACAATTGAACAGGTGATAGTGAAGAACAAGTACCCTCTCTTGTGTATTGATGACTTATTTGACCATCTCCGAGGTGCCACTATATTTTTAAGGATCGATCTAAGATCTGGGTACCATCAGCAGAGAGTCAGGGAAGAGGATGTACCAAAGACGGCCTTTCGGACTCGCTATGAGCACTACGAATTCTTAGTCATGCCGTTTGGCGTGACGAACGCCCCAGCGATGTTCATGAATTTGATGCAGAGGGTGTTTCATCGCTACTTGGACTCATTCGTCATCATCTTTATCAATGACATCCTTATTTACTTGAGGACTAGGGAGGAGCACACTGAGCACTTGAAGATCGCACTGTAGACTCTCCGAGATGATCGGTTGTATGCCAAGTTTAGCAAGTGCGAGTTCTAGTTGACAGAAGTCCAATTTTTGGGCCATGTAATAGGAGCCGGGGGGCATTTCAGTTGATCTCGCTAAGGTCAAGGCTATTATAGGTTGGCCGAGACCTACCAATGTTCTAACACCCCAACCCCCATATCTTTAAGCATTAGACATGTCCACCATTTTCTTGACAGTGGACTAAACCAAACTGCGGGTCAGGCCGGTGTTACGTTACAAGTGACGCACACTTGGCTTTCTTTCTACTTCAATTATTTCATGCCTTAATCGTATTTAACAGTACATGTCTTAAATTTAAGAATTTAATAAGGCAATAATAAAAGAAATAACTAAAATTCATAAACTAAATTAATTAAATAAAATTGAGTACATAATTTGATTTAAAAAAATATAACAGCAGAAGTCTTAAAACTTGGGCAACACGCCCTTACACAAAAATTTGAAACTTTTTAAACAAAAAGAACCTAACTAATATTCATGATCTTCATGTGATTCAACTACCTAAAAATAGAATAAAGGGTGAGCACACAACCCAGTGGATCTTTCTAAACATTTAAACCATTATTTCAATTCAAACAAACCAAGCATATCAAAAACTTTTGTACATTAGGCGATTCAAACAATTTCTTGTTTTTGTTGACATTCGGACCGAAAAAGTTTAATCTATGTGTTCCACATCGTGGGAGAGAGAATGGCAAACGAAAACTCAAACCCCAATCTCTATGAAGTGGGATCACTGTTGGAAACCCAGTTCAAAATCATCAATGAAAAAAAAACTGGCAAGCTGGGTCGGGGGGTAGAACACACACGATAAGACTATGCCATTTATCATCGCGCCAGTACATGGATTGAATCATTATTTAATCTTTTCTTAGTGACAAAACACACAATATTGGATTAAACCATCGATGCAACATGTACATAACATGAACCATCAAATATTTATTCATGACACAGTTCAAGCATATCATGCATCATTATTCTTCATTTCTAAACATGCATAACAGGTATATTCATGGCATATTAAAAAAATAAATCATGCATATTTAAAACATATGTTCAATCATTCAACTTTAAAACATCATCACACATGCAAGATTTATTCAAATTAAAATAAAGAAGTAAAAGTTAGAAATCACT
>JAJIYU010007407.1:0-19307 GCA_030144865.1 Tinospora cordifolia | reverse complement strand
TAATAAAGAAGTTGAATTTTTCTTTACCTTTAATTGCCAAAATGTGAATTTGCACTATTGAATTTATTCTAAGGCATGTGGTATTGAAAAATAGAAAGTCAAGTGTGTGTCACTTGTAAAGTAACTCGTCCCAACTCGCCAAATGGTTAGGTCCCCCATCCAAATATGGCGGTTATGTCCAAAACTCAAGGAATTGGGGGTTGGGGGTGTTACATTCCGCTATAGTATTTTCCTTATTCAAAGTTGTGTACTTTCCTTTATGATCAAATAAAGATTTGAATTTCCTTTTATCTATATAATGTAGCCTTGTTTAGAGTTTACTTTTAAGGCATGGGATATTGGGAATAGAAAGTGTGTGTCACTTATAACATAACATGGGACCCGACCCATGGTTAAGTCCACTGTTGCGACAATTGTTATAATAGTGGATGCAACAGTGGTTATGTCCACAAATGGTTAAGACCAAGTTAACATGCAGGGGTCAGGGTGTTACATAATGTAATACCCTAAATTCTTTGTACTCAATTAAATGAAATTTATCATTTATTCAGTGAAATTTGGGTGCAAAATGAAATCGGGTTCATTTCAGGGCTAACTAAATTTGGCAAGTTCCAAAACTCTCATTTAGTGCTCCTCAAGGACCCAAAATAACTTGAAATGAAGTGAGGTGACATTAACCAACTAATGGGACAACATATCCAAAAATTAGAATAATTAGTTGAGGTTAGGGTTTTCATTTGCCAAACACCCTTCTGGGGGTCCAAATTAGGAAAGAATTGGCATTTAGGGTACTTCGGGGGATCGAAATGACCCGAAACAAAATGGAATGACATGAACTAACAAAATGAATGACATGTCCAAAAATCAAAACAATTGGCCAAGATTTGAATTTTTCATTTGCCTAGTGACCTCAATGGGTCTTAAATAAGGAAAGTTTTTTAGGAAAAATTATTTTGGGCCAAACCATACCTTAAAATGTGCATTAGGTTTATATGATTCCAAAACTATAGGTTATAAATAAAAATTCCTTGCAAATAATAAGATATTATTTTTTATTTAATTTTGGTGAACCCATGAAGTTATGGCCACCACAAACATGTGCAAGTCACATGGGTGGAACACCATGACCATGTGCACCCTACCCTACCCAAAGCTCTATGGGACGTGTCCATCATCTGAATTTATGAAAAGTGATCCCATATGCCATACAATTGATCATGTATTCCCACACCTACCCAAGGAATGAGACGTCCCATAGGAATTGGAAAATCCAAGAAGAGTGATTCCACGTACACCATTCTTGATCATGTATACCACGCCCCATTTGTGCTAAATCGGCCCACATGTGTGTGTGTGTGTGTGTGTGTGTGTGTGCACATGTGAGCAACCAAGATTAGAAGGGTTTCAAATCTTAAACGTGCACCCAAAAACCCTAGCCATCTCATGCACATAAGCCAAGAAAACCAAAGTAGAAACTTCCTTTTCTCCCATTTTGGCGCCAACTCATGGGTGTACACTAAAAGGGTGCACATACTTGGAGTTTGAATTATTTAGTGAGTTTCCTTAAGCTTAGATTTGCATATTAGACTATGATATAGTGTCCCCTCAAGTTTGATTGCATATTTCCTTTGTTTGACATCCAAGTATAGAGAAATAACAAGCATTCCATGTGTGTTGGCGTGATGAGCAAGCAAGGGAACCAAATAAGAAAGTTTTATAATAAAGATCTTATCTAAAGGAGGACATCCCAACTAAGATTAGCATGATACCAAGTCTGAAAATATTTTCTAATATTAATTAAGAAATAGGCTAGAGAATCAAATATTAGCTCATGAGAATTTGGCAAGCTTAAGTGGGCCCATGAGCACACTTGCCCTATTCAAGCTTAGTCGTCCACTTTGGTTTGGAAAGTTGCCCAACTTTGTGAGCTGCCCAAGCTGCCCTACACGTCCCCTAAGTGCTCATGAACACCTATAAATGCCCCCTCTTGCTCATATTCATCTCATCCCAAATCAAAGAGTTGACACTTCCCTCTTTACTTGTTTGTGCCTTCTTCTTGGCATCTCTTCTCACTTCTCTTTTCTTTTGTGTGCATAAGTGAGAAGCTTTAATTTCAATATTATAGTGAGTTGATTTGAGTGACATTGTTGGTGTTTGGAAGTGCTGAGACATTAGGGAACCCTTGCTAAATTTGGGAGAACAACTATTAAGGTGGAGGGGATTTCTTAGACCTCTACTTTGCTATTTTAAATTTCTAGCATGTTCATGCTTGTCTAAATTCTGATTTTTAGCATGTTTTATTTTAGTTTCAACATGAATGATCATATTTTAATTTTAGTTTAGCATGTTTTTACGTTTTAGCTATTTGTGATACTATTCCATGCTTAGATTTCATGCTTAGGTTTACTTTGAAGTTTCAAGCATGCCATATGATGTTTTTATGCTTCATGGGTTGTTTAAAATTCTAAAATTTATATTTTGAAAATCTTTTATGATTATATGATGTTAAACATAAGAAAGTGAAGATAAGAACCACGTACTATTATAGTGATCCGTAGGGATGCTACGGGTGTTCTTTTCACATGCTTGGAGTGCGTGGTTGCAGGATGCAACTAAGGGATACTTGGTATGTGGCATCAAATGGAAAGTAACAAAAGAATTGTCTTTCCACATTAAAGAGGGGTATCTAAAATGAGAACATCAAGGGAATAGACCACCTTTCAGTCATAAGTCAACTTGAAACCAAAACGTTGTGTGAATTACTTAATGCATAAAAGTGTGTGAAATTGGATGTGTTATTAATTTGAAATAGTAACTTAGTTGTTTAATGAATGATCCATAGGGCTATGTGCTCACCCTATTCCTTTTATTTTTTGGGAAATTGAATGATCCATGAAGATTATGGATATTAGATTCTTTTTAGGAATTGAAAATTCCATTAAAAGGGTATGTTGCCTACGTTTTGATTTTTAAACTTTTGCTGAAATTTTATTTTAATTAAAGAGTTATGTAATCAATTTTATGATTGAATGTAAGTTATTTTATTTTATTTGAATAAAGACTTTGAAGTATTACTTTTTCTACATGTATTGCACTTGTTGAATTGAATATAAAACACAATGAAAAGTGTATTTATGAGGGATTTCAATACGTGTTAGAACAAAGGAATTGAGATGCAAGTTATGTACTTATAAATGTAAATAGGACCCAACCCACCTTGTGGTTGAGCTTAAACCTATTTCTAAGGGGTTGGGGTGTTACAAAGGTGGTATTAGAACCTAGGCTTTAGGAGCTTTAGGCTAGAATTAGAAAATCAATTAGTGGTTGTTTGACTAGAATTAGAAACTCAAATTAGGGTTTTACTTTCATTTGAATTAAATCTTGAATGGCTTGGGCTAGAATTAGAAAGTCATTTAGTAGCTGTTTGGTTAGAATTAGAAACTCAAATTAGGGTTTCACTTGGAATTGAATTGAAACTTAAATGCCCTACCTTCTATTTTTGAAATTGAAAAACATTTTAAAAGTGTTTTCAAAAAGTAAATATATGTTTTAAACATTTTGTTTGGATACAAAGACTAAAAGTTGATAGTGGGTAAGTCTTGTCCCGTGTAAAGATAAACATTGAAAAGGAGGTGGGTTATTTTACCTTAGAAAGTGTGGTTGCTAAGTAGATTTCAGTCTCGCCACCTGATCTGGAGGTTGTCCCACCATCTTGTACGAGTAGTTTGAGTTGGAGAACACCTTTACTTTCTATAAAAGAAAATTAGAACGTGAAAAATTAGGGTAATGAATCGAATAAAAGTCGAAAAAGATGCCAAATGTGGTATCTCGACTAGACAAAGTTAGTGAGTCAACCAGACGAAACCTTAGGTCCAGGAGAATGACTTTAGGTAGAAACGTGGTGTAGCTATGGGTGGCACAATGGATCAAAAACATAAATGTTTAGGACGTAGGCTAGAGACTGAAACTTGTGTGAAAACAAAAAAATTTTTGATTAGGACACAAGACCGAGAAGCTTCTACATCTTTAGGTTTCTATGTAGTATGGGATGCATAGGAATTTGGGGTTATGGAGGAAGCCTGGACTAGGTGAATGATGAAACATGTGTGATAATTGATTGGTGACTTTGGCATAATGGGTTTCTCTATGCCCGCTGGTATAGGATGATAGAGTATAGTGGGCTCAGGAACGTTATTTATCAAGCAATTTACAAAATTATTTGGGTTTGGCTCTGTTCTGGGTGAAAGCCTAAGTAGAAGGGGTAGAGTAGTATGGGACACTTGAACTTGAAAGCTCAGGTTGGAAGCTTGGAACCTTGTTGTGCTAGCTTGATTGTATGATTGTACGATATGCATACTTTACTGTTTATTTAATTTGACACCAAATCATGTACTCATACATGAAAAAAAAACCTAAAAGAAAAACTTTTAGGCCACTGAATAGATCAAGAACCTAGATACATGAATCTAGAGTTGTTATAGTATGAATGTTTGACGAGGCAAATACTGACAACCTACTCTAATGAGAATGAGCAATGAGAACTAAAGCTGCCTACTGGAATGGAGGCACGGAAGGAGGCCATGAGGAACGAGATGTTGCAAAAGGTGTTGGATCAACTGTTGAGGGCACTCCCACAAATAATCCCTCAGGTGGCTCCACAGCTTCAAGTACCTAAACCTATTTAGGTTCAACAGCTAGCACCTGTGGCCCAAGATACCAAACATCAGAGGGATCAAGAGGGTTTGGAGGATGAGAAACAAAGGAAGATGTTGATAAAACTACAGAAGCTCTATCCTCCTTCATTTGATGAAACTACAGATTACATCTTGACAGACCATTGGTACCAAGAGATAGAGGAAATTCTCAATGTGAAGGTTACTGGGTCGAGACGAGTGACACTGGTCACACAACACTTCAAAGGGCTAGCCAGAAGTTGGTGGCATATGATAAGGTTGGACCCTAATACGGATGTGGATGCCATGAACTGGGAGAACTTGTTAGAAATCTTCTATAAAAAGTTTTTTTTCCAGAAGCAACCTTAAGCAAGCTACAAGAAGACTTTGTTCGATTGAATAAAAGAGACATTACTGTAGCTGAATATGAAAGGAAGTTCATCGAATTGGCCAAATTCTCCCCAGATCTGATCAAGGACGATAAAAGAAAGGCCAATAGATTCACCTGGGTTCTCAAGATGGAGATCCGAAAGATAGTGAAAACTCTGGGCCTGAAGACTTACAAAGATGTCGTAAAAAAGATCGTAACACTAGAACAAGAATTCAACATGGAACAAAGGTTGAGGCGGAAGAATAAGAAGCCCAAGAATGAATATGATCAAGGGACTCAAAAGAAAAGAAAAAGTGTTAGGAAAACACTAGATACACAGAAACAAAGGTAGACCAAAAAACGAGTCAAAGGAATAAGCAAGGAAGCAAGAACTTTATTTTGTGTGCAACCAAAAGGGTCATCTAAATAGAAATTTTCCTAATGCATAGGCTCAAGCTCCTCAACAACAACCACAGCAAGGAGGAGGTCAGAACGGTCGTCCTCTGGGGAGGCAACAACAGTCGAATGCTAATCAGGACATAACCAGGGTCATGGATAGAACCAAACCAAAATGTTCGCTATTGAAGCTCAAGAAAACTAGGTCCCTGGAGTGGAAGGTACATTTTTGTTGTTCAATGTTACCGTGAAATTGTTGTTTGACCTTAGTGCCTTTAAATCATTTATTTCTAAAGAACTAGTTGATAGGTTAAAACTTGTGACGAAAACACTACCTGCAACTTTGAATGTGTCCATACCAATAGGGACCATTGTGACTTCGAAAAGCATCTGTAGTTATGACCTAAGGTTCGGGGATAAACTCATAATAGTTTACCTATGTACCTTACCTTTTTGTGGTTATGATGTAACCTTGAGAATGGATTGGTTAGACCAGTATCAAGCCCAGATAAATTATCCTAAAAGACGGGTAACCATAACCCTATCTTCAGGGGAAACCTGTAGAATCAACAGAGATATGCAGAGACTACCAATAAGTTCAACCATATCCATATTGAACTGCTTAAGACAGAAGAATGAGTTCAAGGGAACTCTCTGAAGAAGAAACTATTGAGCTAAAGAAAATTCAAGACCTTGTAGTGGTTAGTGAGTATGGGGATGTGTTCCTAGATGACTTACCCGAACTACCACCTACTAGAGAGTTAGAGTTCAAGATTGAACTTCACCCTGGAACCAACCTTATTGCCATACCTCCTTATAAAATGGCACTAGTAGAGCTGATCAAGTTGAAGTCTCAACTCGACGAGCTCCGAGAAAAAGGTTTTATCAGATATTGTTCATAAAGAAGAAAGATGGTTCTATGAGACTTTGTGTCGATTATTGGAAGTTGAACCAAGCTACAATGAATAATAAGTATCATTTGCCAAGGATTGATGACCTATTTGATCAATTGAGAGGAGCCACCCATTTCTCAAAGATTGATCTTAGGTCGGGATATCGAACACTTTGAATTCACGGTGATGCCCTTTGCTTTGACCAATGCCCTAGAAGCATTCATGGACTTGATAAATCAAGTGTTTAGATAGTATCTTAACTAGTTTGTGGTGGTATACGTAGATGAAATTCTAATCTACTCCAAGTCAGAGGCAGAACACTTGCAGATAGTGTTGGAAACCCTCAGAATGCATCAATTATATGCCAAGTTCAGCAAGTGTGAGTTCTAGATGAAGACGATCAAGTTCCTTGGCCATGTAGTATCAACAAAGGCCATCTCTATAGATTTGGAGAAGGTGGAAGCAATTATGGATTGGAAACAACCTAAGACAGTTACAGAGATTAGGAGTTGCTTAGGTTTGGCTAGGTAGTACAGAAGGTTCATCCAAGATTTATCCAAACTAACAGAACCTATGACCAAGATGACCAGAAAGGGACTTAAGTTCGATTGGAATGAGAAGTGTGAAAAATCATTCCAAGAACTGAAGAAGAGGTTGACTATGACCCCTGTCCTATTCACTCCAACCCATGGTGTTACTTATACTCTCTATACTGATGCCTCGCTAAGTGGACTTGTACTAGTTTTGATGCAGGAAAGATGAGTAGTCGCCTACATCTCATGACAACTGAAGGTCCATGAGAAGAATTACCCTATTCATGGCCTAGAATTAGTTGCCATCGTATTTGCCCTAAAGATTTGGATACACTATCTTTATGGTGAAAAATTCGATCTGTTTTTAGATCATAAGAGCTTAAAGTACATCTACACCTAGAAAGAGTTGAACCTTAGGCAATGTAGATAGATGGAGTTCCTCAAGGACTATGATTTCCAATTATATTATCATTTGGGGGAGGCAATGTGGTGGCTAATGCCTTGAGTAGAAAGTTCAACCACCAGGAGGAAGAAAAGGGCCATATGTACCACTTGATCAAAGACTTTAGGCTGGGGATAACCTTGAATGAGAAGCAAGCCTACTTTTACAACGTGTTTTGCCAACCGAATATACTACATTAGATTAGGGAGGAACAAAGGCAAGACATATGTCTGGTGGGTGTGATAGAAGGGGTTGAACAAGGTAAGATTTCTGACTTTAGGTTAGATGCTGAGAATATCCTAAAGCTCGGAGGGAAGATCTGTGTACCTCAGAATGGATAGAGTAAGCAAACCATACTGGATGAGGCTCATCAAACCAAGTATACAATACATCCAGGTGGAGATAAGATATACCAAAACCTCTGAAAGACTTACTGGTGGAGAGGAATGAAGAGGGACATAGCTAAGCATGTTGCCAAGTGCTTAACCTATCAATAAGTGAAAGTAGAACATCGAAAACACTATGGAATGTTATAACCATTCCTTATCCCTGAATGGAAGTGGGATAACGTTGCCATGAATTTTGTCAGTGGCTTGCCCAGGAATTAGAAAGGAGAAGATGTTGTTTGGGTGATTGTAGATCGTCTCACCAAATTGGTTCACTTCTTGCCAATTAGATCCACAGACCAAGTTAGTAAGGTGGGAGAAATTTATGTGAAAAAAATCATCAGGCTTCATGGTGTGCCCAAGACTGTTGTGTCTGACAAAGATTCTCGCTTCACTTCACAGTTCTGCCAGACTCTACAGAAGGAGATGGGTACTAAGCTCACCATGAGTACATCGTTTCACCCTCAGATGGATGGTTAGCTTGAGAGAGTTATCCAGATTTCAATGGATATGTTGAAGTCTTGTGCTTTAGACTTCAATGGGAATTCAAGCAAGTACTTACATTTGGCAGAGTTTGCCTATAACAATAGTTATTAGGCGAGTATTAACATGGCTCCATTCGAGGCTCTTTATGGAAGACCCTGCAGATCACTTACCTGTTGGGTTGAACTCGAGGACCATGTATTAACTAGACCAGCTTTGGTGGAAGAAATGAATAACCAAGTCAACTTAATATAGAGGAGGTTGACTACAGCAAAAAGCCGTCAAAAATGCTATGTTGACAAAAGGAGAAAACCACTAGAGTTCCAAGTTGGGGACAAGGTCTTTTTGAGAATTAGTCCTCAGAAAGGCATCAAGAAGTTCAGATTCAAAGGGAAGTTATCTCCAAGGTTTGTCGAACCTTTTGAAATACTTAGAAGAAATTGGGAATGTGCTTATGAGTTGGACCTACCAAACCAAATGACTTGAGCCCATAACGTATTCCATGTATTCATGTTGAGAAAATAGGAACCTGACCCCTCTCACATCATCCACTGGGAGGAAGTAAATATTCAAGATGATGCTACTTACGAGGAAATAATAATCAAAATCCTTGTAATACCTAAAATTTTGTCAAATAATTAAAAATAAATAAGTTTAATGAAATTAAATGAAATAAGTTAAGTGAATTAATTTTGAAGATTTTAAGAAACTCTATGGAGGCGAGAAAACCCCAAGGGGAGGGGACAGTACCTGCTGAGTCACCACACCCATGGTGTGTGTCCGGGGTGTGCAGTGTGTCTGACCTATTCGGTGTGACAATAAAAAAACCCTTTTTTTGTAACACACCGGACACATCAAACACATTGGGACACACCGAACACACCGGAACACATCGGGTGACTCAAGTTAGTATCGCCTCCCCTTGGGGTTTTCTTTCGCCTTTGTGGAGATTCAAACCAAGGACTTGGGGCATAAGTACCTTGATTTCATGAAACCCACTACCATTGAGTTGTCCCCAAGGGGAGGGGACAGTACCTTGAGTTACCCAGTGTGCCCCGATGTGTCCGATGTGTCAATGTGTTATAAAAAAGGCACCTTTTGTGTCAGCTCAATGGTAGTGGGTTTCATAAAATCAAGTTACTTATCCCTCAGGTCCTTGTTTTAAATCTCCACCAAGGCGAAAGAAAACCCCAAGAGGAGCAAACAGTACCATGAGTCACTCGGTGTGTCCCGATGTGTCCGATGTGTTAGTGTGTTACAATCCTCAACCATAAAGTACAAAGTCTACAAATGAAGGATATCTCGTTAGTAAAGGTACCGTGGAAACATCATGGGGTGGAAGAAGTTGCATGGAAACTCGAAAGTGATATGAAGACCAAGTATCCACACCTATTCACTAGAAATCCTTAGTTATGGACAAATTTTGAGGACAAAATTTTTCTAAGGAGGGTAGGTTGTAATACCCTAAATTCTCTATACTCAATTAAATGAAATTTATCATTTATTTAGTGAAATTTAGGTGCAAAATGAAATCGAATTTATTTTAGGACTAAATTTTGCAGGTACCAAAACTCTCATTTAGTGCTCCTTAGGGACCCAAAACAACTTGAAATGAAGTGAGGTGACATTAACCAACTAATGAGACAACATATCCAAAAATAAAAACAATTGGTCGAGGTTAGGGCTTTCATTTGCCAAACACCCTTCAGGGGGCCCAAATTAGGAAAGAATTAGCATTTATGATACTTTGGGGGATCAAAATGACCCAAAACAAAATAAACTGATATGAACTAACAAAATGGATGACATATCCAAAAATCAAAACAATTGGCCAAGATTTGGATTTTCACTTGCTTAGTGACCTCGGTAGGTATTAAATAAGGAAAGTTTTTGAGGAAAAATCATTTTGGGCCAAAGTATACCTTAAAATGTGCATTAGGTTTATGTGATTCCAAAACTATAGGTTATAAATCATAATTCCTTATAAATAATTATATATTATTTTTTATTTAATTTTTGTGAACCTATGAAGTCATGGCCACCCCAAACATGTGCAAGTCACATGGGTGGAACACCATGATTATGTGCACCCTACCCAAAGCTCCATGGGACATGTCCATCATTTGAATTCATCAAAAGTGATCCCATATGCCATACAATTGATCATGTATGTCCACACCTACCCAAGGAATGAGATGTCCCATAGGAAATGGAAAATCCAAGAAGAGTGATTCCATGTACACCATACTTTATCATGTATACCATGCCCCATTTGTGTTGAACCGACCCACATGTGTGTGTGTGTGTGTGTGTGTGTGTGCGCACATGTGAACAACCCAAATTAGAAGGGTTTCAAATCTGAAACGTGCACCCAAAATCCTCAGCCGTCTCTTGCACATAAGCTAAGAAAACCAAAGTAGAAACTTCCTTTTCTCCCCTTTTGGCGCCAACTCATGGGTGTACACTAAAGAGTGCACCATACTTGGAGTTTAAATTATTTAGTGAGTTTCCTTAAGCTTACATTTTCATATTAAACTATGATATAGTTTCCCCTCAAGTTTGATTGCATACTCCCTTTGTTTGGCATCCAAGTATAGAGAAATAGCAAGCATTCCATGTGTGTTGGCGTGATGAGCAAGTAAGGGAACCAAATAAAAAAGTTTTATGAGCAAGATCCTATCTAAAGGAGGACATCCCAACTAAGATTAGCATGATTCCAATTTTGAAAATATTTTCTAACATTAATTAGCAAATAGGCTAGAGAATCAAATATTAGCTCGTGAGAATTTGGCAAGCTTAAGTGGGCCCATGAGCACATTTGCGCTATTCAAGCCTAATCGTCCACCTTGGTTTGGAAAGTTGTCCAATTTTGTGAGCTGACCAAGCTACCCTAGGTGTCTCCTAAGTACTCATGAACACCTATAAATACCCCCTCTTGCTCACATTTATCTCATCCAAAGCAAAGAGTTGACACTTCCCTCTTTGTTCATTCTTGCCCTCTTCTTGGCATCTCTTCTTATGTCTTTTTTCTTTTATGCTCATAAGTGAAAATGTTCAATTTCAGTATTATAGTGAATTGATTTGAGTAAAATTGTTGGTGTTTGGAAGTGCTAAGATGTTGGGGAACCCTTGCTAATTTTGGGAGAACAACTATTAAGGCGGAGGGGATTTCTTAAACCTCTACTTTACTATTTTAAATTTCTAGCATGTTCATACTTGTCTAAATTTTGATTTTTGGCATGTTTTATTTTAATTTGAGCATGAATGATCATATTTTAATTTTAGTTTAGCATGTTTTTATCTTTTAGTTATTCATGATACCATGCTATGCTTAAATTTCATGCTTAGTAAAGGTTTACTTTGAACTTTCAAGCATGCCACATAATGTTTTCATGCTTCATTGGTTGTTTAAAATTCTAAAATTTATATTCTGAAACTTTTTTATGATCATGTGATCTTAAAGAAAATGAAGATAAGAACCACGTACTGTCATAGTGATCCCTAGGGATGATATAGGTGTTCTTATCACATGCTTGGAATGTGTGGTTGCAGGTCACAACTAAGGGATACTTGGTATGTGATATCTAATGGAAAGTAACAAAAGAATTATCATTCCACCCTAAAAAGGGGTATCTAAAATGATAACGTCAAGGGAATAGATCCCCTTTCAGTCATAAGTCAACTTAAAACCAAAACATTATGTAAATCAATTAAAGCATGAAAATGTGTAAAATTGGATGTGATATTGATTTGAAGTAATAACTTAGTTGTGTAGTGAATGATCCATTGGGCTATGCGCTCAACTCATTCCTTTTATTTTTCAGGAAATTGAATGAACCATGAAGATTATAGATATTAAATTCTTGTTAAGTATTGAAAATTCCATTATAACAGCGTGTTGCCCAAGTTTTGATTTTTAGACTTCCGCTGAAATTTTATTTTTAATTAAAGAGTTATGTACTCAAGTTTATAATTTAATGTAAGTTCCTTTATTTTATTTGAATAAATAAAGTGTTTGAAGTATTCCTTTTTCTACATGTATTGCACTTTTTGAATTAAACATTAAGCACAATGAAAAGTGTAGTTATGAGGGATTTCAATAAATGTTAAAACAAAGGAATTGAGATGCAAGTTATGTACTTGTAAATGTAACATAGGACCCAACCCACCTTGTGGTTGAGCTTAAACCTATTTCTAGGGGTTTGGGGTGTTACAGGTGAGCACATAGCCCAGTGGATCATCCATCAAACAACTAGCTTATTATTTCAAATTTTTAACACATCCAAATTTACACACTTTCAAACATTAAGTGATTCATACATCAAATTGGTTCAAGTGGATGTTATGATTGAAAGGGTTCTACTCCCTTGATATTCTTAATTTAGATACCTCTCTTTAGGTGGAATGACATTTCTTTGTTACTTTCTATTGGATGCCACATTCCAAGTATCCATTAGTTGCACTTTGCAACCATACACTCCAAGCATGTGTTCAGAACAACTATATGGGTAACTATAACAGTACGTGGTTCTCATTTTCACTTTCTCATGTTCAAAATCACATAATCATGAAAAGAAATTCAAAATATAAATATTAGAATTTTAAACAACCAAGAAAGCATGCAAACAACATATGGCATGCTTGAAACTTTAAAATAAATACTAAACATGGATTCTAAACATGACATGCTCTCATGAGTGATTAAAACATAAAAACATGCTAAACTAAAAACAAAACATGATTAAACATGCTAATAACTAATATTAAACATGCTGAAATCTAAACTAAACATGCATGCAAATGCTAGAAATTCAAAATAAGAAGATAGTGTTCTACAAGTCCCCACCACCTTATGATGTATTCTCCCAAAAATTCAACAAAGATTCCTAGCATCCAAGCACTTCCAAACACCAACAAAAATCACTCAAATCAACTCACTATAATACTGAAGAAGCTTCTCACTTATGAACACAAAAGAAAAGAGAAGTGAAAAGAGATGCCAAGAAGAAGGCTTTATAGAGAACAAGAAGAAATCTCAACTCTTGTTCTTGGGATGAGAAGAATGAGAGCCTAAAAGGCGTTTATATAGATTTTTAGTTAGCATAAGGGTGCGTCTTGGGCGGTTAAGGCAACTCACAAAGTTTGGGCAAGTTTTCAACCACTCATGGGATGGTTTGCATATAATAGGGCAATTATGCTCATTGTTTGGAAATTGGGACCACTAAGGCTTTCTATTCATGTGTGAGCATATATGTGCTTTCTTATTTAAGTGTGATCATAAAATTAGATTTGAAATGGTTCCTACATCAGTTAGGACATCCTCTTTGAAGATATTTTGTAAGCATACTAGTTTAGTAAGTGTACGTGTGCGCATATCTTAGATTTTTCCTCTTTTTGGCATCATGAGGGAGCATAAATGGGAGTTTCAAATTTGGTGAGATCTTGTGAGCAAGGAATATTTTCTTCTCTTTGTGAGTGTATATTTTAATAGAAAAGTTTCCTATTTTCCCTTATGCACATGATTTAGATAATGTGATCACTTGCTGATTTTGTTTTCTTTATTCTTTTTAGTGTCACATATAGGCAACTTGCCAATTGAGTTCATTTACTTGTGTGCCATGTGTGTATAGTACATGGAAACTTTTTTATTCCTTCCTTGAACGTCCAACATAGTTGATTAGTGTGTACATGATCTAAATTTAATGGACACATGATCATGGTTACAATCTTTCAATCTAGGCTCTTGAATCAACATGAGATACCATTCTTAATTGAGCTCATCGAGACTTTCTATTTTATTTCTTTTGTGTTCTTATGCATATAGGAAACTTTTCTATATCTCTTTAAATCATCAAATCATCACAAATAGGCATGAAACCACTCTTCATTGTTTCCAACCAATGCATTATGTCTCATATAATTGGGTAGGGTGAGGGTGCACATGATCGTAGTGTTCCACCCATTTGACTTGCACATGCTTAGGGTGGTCATGCATTTATGGGTTTACAAAAATCAAATAAAAATTAATATCTCCTTATTTACAAGGAATTATGATTTTTAACCTATAGTTTTGAAATCACATGAACTTAATGAAAAATTAAAAGTATAGTTTGGCCCAAAGTGATTTTCCTTTCACGTGTTTTCTTTCTTTAGAACCCATTGAAATCACTAGAAAAATGAAAATCCTAATTTTGGCCAATTGTCTTAATTTTTGGATATGTTGTCTATTTTGTTATTTCATGTCATCCCATTTCATTCTAGTTCATTTCAATTTCCCAAAGTACCCCTATTCTCAGTTATTTCCTAATTTGGACTACCCTCAAAGGTGTTTGGTAAATGAAACCCTAATCTTGACCAATTGTCCTGATTTTTTGACATGTTGTCCAATTGGTCAGTTCATGTCACCTTATTTCATTTTAAGTTGTTTTGGGTTTATGAGGGTCACTAAATGAGAGTTTTGAAACTTTTCAAATTTAGCTCTGAAATGAACCCGATTTATTTTGCACCCAAATTTCACTGAATAGATATTAGATTTCATTTCATCAAGTATAGAGTTTTCAGGATATTACAACCTACCGTCCTTAGAAAAATTTTATCCTCAAAATTTGTACATAACTAAGGATTTTTAGTGAATAGATGTAGATACTTGGTCTTCATCTCATTTTTGAGTTCCTAAGTAGCTTCTTCTACCCCGTGATGTTTGCATGGTACCTTTACTAGCGGGACATCCTTCGTTCGTAGACTCTGTACTTTATGGTCAATGATTCTAACTGTTGTTTCCTCGTAAGTAGCATCATCTTGAATATTCACTTCCTGTCAATGGTTGATGTAAGAGGGGTTAGATTCATACTTTCTCAACATGGATACATGGAATATGTTATTGTAATACCCCAATTTTCGATCGGACCTCCATTCACGTGTTACGTCGCGTATGGATCGTCGCCCGATGAAAATCGAGATGCTACTTGAAAATTTTGTTCTGTCAAAATCTTTTTTCATCAAAATTCAATTCATAACCATTAGCTTTCAAGTCAATGTCTATCTGTATGTTTTATACAAGACAAAATATCAAAATAATTTCTCGCTATGTTCACCAAATTTCTCAAGACAATTCATAATTAATGCAGCAGAAACACTTAACACTGATATTAAAACAGAAATGTTAAATGTAAAACATTATTCATGAATTTTATCAACTGAATTTAAAATCAAATGGATACATGAAATCGTTTCGAAAAGATTAACAAAATATTACTTCTAATACCACCAATCCCAAATTACCTCCTCGTGAGGTGTCCAATCAAAGTGCAGGTCTTCTAACGTACGTTTCTGTATTCTAAGTCCATGTGTACCTGAAAGATAGAAATGGGAGTGAGCTCGAAAGCTCAGTAGATCGATCCTACACATCACATGCATTATACAAACCCAATCCAAAACATTACAAACACTTTCAAACATTAGGCGTTCAAACATTCATTTATTTTAGTCGGAGTCTAAGACTGGAAGAGGTTTGAGATGCCTTTCGGTATTCCCTGTGATCCAATCAAATCTCAGAGGGTTCTAATAACCATCTAAAATCAATCGACACTCACATCATAGCCTAAGAGAGTGTACTTATCACAACGTCGTACCGTCTCCCAAAGACTTCGAGCTGTCGCATACAGCTCCGGGTGGAAATACCTACGATCCGCCTTGTAGCTCAACAATCTCAAGCAGTGACATATAGGAGATGCCACCTCGATCCACTTCAGGCTCGTCAATCGTACCGGTACGTGGATTCTTAATAAACCATCATCTTATTTTAGTTTTACAAACAATTTCAATCATGTCAAACATCACACATATCATGGGAAATAAATCAAATAATGCAGGTTATTTACATGAGTAAATAATGAAATCTAAACGCATGTTTTCCTATTAATGCATGCCATATATAAACAAAACACAATTTAAATAAATCATCACACCATCATCTAAGCATGTCAAATAAGTTAAATCAATTTTACAACAAAATTCTAATAACCTAAAACTATTCAATCAAATGCTTTGAATCTTAAATCCATATAATACATATGAGTAAAGAAGTCACGCCCACCTAATTTCACCGATCTTTAGGGCTCTTTGCTTTCCTTCGAGTAACTCCATGTTATAAAATGTACAAACCTGAAATTTACCACTTAACCCTTTATTCTCAATTTAAGTGATTTCTATTTTTGTTAGGGAGTCTAAATATCAATTTCCACTAATTTAGGATTATTCTAAATTCCTAAAATTTTGTATATTCTAATTGATATAGCTTCTTAGTCCTTTGAATCTCCTTAATTTGAATTTAAAACTTTAATGATTTACTTGTAAGCTTGTTCATAAATTAGATCTCTAATAATTGAATCTTCCTAAATTCAAATACTTTATTAATTTAAATTACGAACAAAATAAGACTTCTAATTGTTACACCACTAGTTTCAAGACCTAACATTCTATTCTTTTCTTATAAAAGATTTTCAACTCCTAAAGTTTATTTTTTTTTCATATTTTTAACTAATTTATTTATTAAGTTTCAAACTTCTAATATTAAAGAAAATTATTTTTCCAATCCTAATTCAAAAGATTAATTTATTTAATTCCATTAAATCAATTAATCCTCATGTTTAATAATTTATAATTAATCTAGTATTGACTTTATTTGATTTGAATTATTAAACAAATATTCTAAACTAATCTTCATAATTATATTATTTAATCTCTCTTTGAATAAAATAATTCTAATATTTATTATTTACATCTAGCTTCTAAATAAAATTAGATTTCTAATATTTGAAACTCCGAGTGTTCTAAGCTTTGATATTTATATTCTAAGCATCTAACAAAATTCACAAGCATTAAATTTAATATTTCTACTAAAATATTTAATAAAGTTTTAAATTTCAAATTCCATTTTGTTCTCGCATCTATAATCAACTAAAATTAAATTTCATACTAGCACAAATTTAAAATCCAAAAGATACCTATCTGATTTATATTCGCAACTAGACATTTTTCGTCGTCGCGCAAACATACACAGCAACCATACTCAAATCATGAAACCCATCTGCTACAACAACAAATTTCAGCAATAGCAAAAATATGGTTTTCTTCATTCAGCTCGCGCATCAAATTTGTGATACACACACACATACATGCAGCTGCACATCTTTATCGCTCTTCTTCATCTTCAACTTATGAACACAACATGTTTTCCTCCTTTGTAATACCCCAGAATTTTGTCAAATAATTTAAAATAAATAAAATAAGTCAAGTGAATTAATTTCAAAGAAATTTTGAATGCAAATTGTGGGTTGGCACATGAAAAATAAAATATATTAGAGATATAGTAAAAATTAAACAAATAAGACCTTAATTTGATAATTAAATGAAATTAAAGTTTAGTAGAATTAATTATGAAATTTAAGGAATTGCTTAAGAAATAAATAAAAATAAAGAATTTACACATATTGGCTAATATATGAATGAATAAGGTGTGTGTTACCATAATAAATGTTAATGCTACATATTATGGGAATAGGTACATAGAAAAATTTATAAAAATGTAGTGTACATGTACTTATTAAAAATAAATAAAGCATTAGTGTATAATTACATAAATTATTATCTAAAAATGAAATATGAAATAAATAAAAATACATGGAAATGGAAAATATAGATTATTTAATTATTGGCATTAAAAATATTAAGAAAATAGAAAAATATCAAATAAATGCAATATTAAATAATTAGAAAGGGAAAGATATTAGAAAATCATTAAAATAAAAAGAAATATACAAGAAAATCAAGTTTTTATCAATTAGGAAGTGTCTAATTTGCAAAATTTTGGATAATAGCAACTTGGAATAGTGATTTTGGTATTAGAAACACGATCCAACGGCCAGAAATCCATCATCTGTAGGATCTGAGATCTCACGGTCACGATCGAAGCCCAAAACAGCGCCTAGGAACACCAAATCACTGAAATCCAACGGTCCAGAATCAATCCATCTGATCTATGGTCCGATTTTGTTTCATTGATCGCGAAAGTACAACAATCGAGGAAAATCCAAAGGCTAGGATCTGTAATCTCGTCCTGATGATCATCGCACACAGAACTCGAGGATAATCAGACGATCGGGATTGAAGGCGCAAAACATAATCGCGAAATCGGACCGCACACGATGGTCGAGGTCGATCTGATGGTCCATATCAAACTCGTTTTCTCATATCGCGATGTGTTTGTCTCGATGATCATCCGACGGCCCAGAAAAGTGTGTCCCATCAATCGCGAATCGAGTATTGCGATCGAGGTTGATCGGACGTTCTAGATCTCACCCACCTGATCTCAATCGCGAATCCAGTGTTGCGATCGAGGAGTCACGAACAGAATCTCGAGGATGATCTGAAGGTTTAGATCCGATGCTTCGAATTAAATAACCGAAAATCCATAAAAAAATACTTCAAAAATTCAAAAATTTGTTTCTAAAATCCCAAAAATTTTCAAAAAAATCACTTGCTAATCTCTTGTGCTTGGGGGCATGAAATTTTGAAGGATTGGCAAGTTTCTTACAATGAGAGCACCACAAACTTGCCACTCTATACACTTTTGAACTCTATATAAACACCCCCCTTGCTCACATTTATCTCATCCCAATTCAAGAGAATACTAGTCCCTCTTGAATCTCTCTAGCCTTCTTCTTGGCAATCCCCTTAGTTCTTGAGTGATCTTGAACTATTCTTGAGTGTTTTTGAGTGTTCTTTAGTATTCTTGAGAGTTCTTGAGCATTTGGAAGCCTTGAAGTAACAGAACTCTGCCAAATTTCAAAGGTGCGCAGATGGATGCATTTAAGGTAGAAGTAACTTCTAACCTCTACTTCTTTATTTTAATTTGAATAAGTCTTGCATGTGTGATGATGTTTTGAAGATAATTGATTGAATATATGTTTTAATATGCATGTTTTATTTATTTGATGTGTCATGAATATACATGTCATGTATGTTTAGAAATTAAGAATATTGATGCATGTTATACATGAATTGTGCCATGAATAAATATTTAATGATGCATGTTTTGTGTTGCATCGATGGTTTAATCTGATATTGTGTG
>JAJIYU010007406.1:0-19205 GCA_030144865.1 Tinospora cordifolia | reverse complement strand
TTTAAACAAAGAGAAAAATTATTATACCACTTCTTATTATTATAACTTAAATTAGAATCAAAGCTAAAGCGTATAAATTGATGTGCATTGATTAGAATAATAAAGTGTTATAATGACAAAATACTAAGTTTTAGGAAAATAAAAGAATTAATTCATGTATCATCATGTATTCAAATATTTAAATGGAGTAGCTAAAGAAATTAAAAAGCATGTATTATTAACGTAGATAATTATTAAATTGAAAAAATAACTAAATAACAATTATTCAAATTAGCACTATAAGTGATCTCGCTAAAATCTTAGGAGTAGAATGGGACTAAAGATTCGTCAAATTGAAGTCTTATTTCGTTCGTAATTATTATAAATAATAACTTAATTATAATAAAAAAAAGAATTAGGGATTATAGAACATTCAAATTGTAAAGATACAAAAGATTCTTAGAAACGTGTCAAATTCCTCGTGAACATTAGTAGTAAGAAAATAATCGAAATATTTATCGAGAAATCATACGCTATGATGATTTTGCAGATGAAGAACTCTAGGATGATCATAGCGACGAAGGGGTAGGAAATACCAAGAATTCAGGTGGGCGTGATTTTCTCTCGTACATGTATTATACGGATTTAAAATTTAAGACATTTGTTTGAATAGATTATAAGTTGTTAATGTTTTGGAAAATGGTTGATCTGAATTGTTGGTATTGTGAAATGATGTGTGATGATTAGTTTCTACATCTTAGCATGGTTGAATGTGAAATCATGGTTTTAGATTTTATCGTTTGATTAATTGTCGTTCTCCGTTAATGTTTAGCATTAGTACATCTGCTTTACCATGATATGAATGATGCTTTGGTGTGATTGAATCGACTGTGTTAAACTAAAAGAAGACGAAGGTTTATTAAGAATCCACGTATCGATGCGATTGACGTGTCGAAAGGCGGATCGTAGGTATTCCCACCCTGGAGCTGCTTATGTCAGCTCGAAGTCTTTGGGAGATGACATGACTCAGTGGTTAGTATCTCTCTCGGACTGTGATACTGAGACATGATTGATTTTGGATGGTACCACCTAAGGCCTCTATGATTATGACTGGATTGGATCACAGGGAATACCGAGAGGCATCTCAACCCTCTTCCGGTCTTAACTACAACCAAAACCAAATAAATGTGTGAAACGCCTAATGTTTGCAAGTGTTTGTAATGTTTTGGATGGGGTCTGTATAATGCTTGTGATGTGTAGGAATGATCCACTAGGCTTTCGAACTCACGTATTATATTTTTCAGGTACACTTGGACGTAGGATATATTGACCACGTCAGAAGACTCGCACTCAGATTGGACACCTCATGGGGAGGTCGTCCGGGATAGGTGATTCAGAAGTCTTGCTTTATACATTTCATTGGATTATTGTAATGTATTTTCATTGGTTTAATTTCAACTGTTTTATTTTTCGATGGCTTTCCTCATGCAACAGATTGGTTTAACTAAATAGCTTGAAAAGTGTTTCCGCTGCTTTACCTAAGATTCATGTGAAGAACTTACTATGATTTTTCATATTGTACATGATATCTTTATGGACTTGAACTTGAGAATTAAAGAGATTGATGGAATGTATTTTGAAGAAAAGGATTTTTGACAGAAGATAATTTTAGTAGCATCTCGATTTTCATCGGATGACGATCCACACGTGACACAAAACGTGAACGGAGGTCCGGTCGAAAATTGAGGTGTTACACCCATCTTCCACGTCATTTGACGGTCTAACATTTTTTTCATCAAAAATCTTGGGATGCCCGGGAGACGGACTCGTGCTACATTTTCTTCTTCTTAGACTCAAATCCATTAGGATTCCTATTTACATTAGTCTATGTACAAATGACATCATAGTAAATAAGATTTTTTATTTATTCATTCGAAAATTCTGAGTACAATAATTTATTACAGCGAAAAATAAATTCAAAGTTGAAATACATGATTTAGCTTGGGTCGATGCGCCCTACATCAAAATAAATAAAAACTTTCAATAGATAAACTTCCTCGTAAGCTGATTAATTCCCTGAGATGTAAAAAATAGGGGGTGAGCTAACAAGCCTAGTGAATCATTTCATCTATTTAATTTATTATTTCAACCAAATAATACAAGCATATCAAACACTTTCAGGGATTAATTTGATTCAAACAATGTGTTATTTCAGTCGTAATTTAGACCGAACGAGAATAACCTCTATGCTCCAAATCTAGGGAGAGAGATCAATTTTGAAACTCAACCCATTTCTAGTGGGATCTTTCCTGAAACCCGTTCCATTCTGGTGTCAGTCTTGATAGCCATTTTCAATTCTACATGGAACACAAAAGTCCTTCGTACTGGTGTGTGGTTGAAAATCTTATTTAATCTTATTTTTGTGTGCAGGAACATAGTAAATAAAAATTCCAATAGTATTTAAATACTCCAACAGTATAATATTCACATTTACAAACATTGACTTCTAATTTCTGATGTAGAAAATCGTATAGGACGCAACTACAGAGCATACTCTCTTAGTCATAAACAATATATTGGTCCATGATAAATAATAGCTCAAACAGTATAACATTCAAATTGACTTTCAATTTCTGATGTAGAAGATCATATAAGACGCAACTACAAAACATACTCTCTTGGTCATGAGCATCATAATAATTGAATAACAAAAATGCAAAGGACAAGAACAAAATCAAACTAATAAAATAAACAATTATTATCTAAATCAAAATAATAAATTAAAAGAAGGGAAAAAACTCACCTTAAGATTGTTTCTTAAGTTTTGTAATACTTCGTTACTACTACTTCACAAGCTATTTAGAATAGCTCAAGAGAAAGAAAGACTAGGACTAAGGTTGTCAAAGAGGCAAAGAAAAAGCAAGAAGAATTTTCAACTCTTGTCTTTGGGATGAATGAAATGGGTAGAGTAGGGAGGTTTATATAGAGTCTTCTTTCAACTAGTCTTTCTATTTTTTCAATGTGGGACTATCATTTCCTATATATACATACCTTAACATCATACTAAATAAGATATTGCATTCATGAATGCATTTCCTTTGTACATATACTTTTCTATATATATTACTATCACACTAAACAAAATATTATTTTCATGAATGCATCTAATTAACACTTTATACCATATTTTTCTATATTAATATCCTAATTTATTATTTAAAATTTTACTTTCTTATTTAGATAGAGAAGAGTATATTTACCCAATATTTCTATATGTCTCATATGAATTAATGCATATCCCTATATGCTTCTATGTCAATTAATTAATTGTATATCAATGACAATTCTATATATACGTATATGCACCAATAAAGTTTGTTTTAAACTTGAATTTCGGGTATTATGACAATTGAAATTTCAGGTATTACATTCATACATTACATTATATATGTATATTACTTTTATTTCATTTGCTAGTGATTTAACATTTGTTTTGCCTTGCATATTTTATATATTTGATGGCTATATAATATCATAAGTAGATTATTCACTGAACTTATTGTTTGTTCACCCTACTTTCTATTATTTTCTCTAGGTTTTGATATGAAAGGGAAAAGGAAGATGTGAGATCATTACTAGGTTCTTTTGAAGTTGATAGTATGTTGTAATTGTCATAATTAGTCATACTACTATATCATCTGAATGTAATGTCAAAACAAATTATGGATTGTGTGGATGTATGGTTAATTTGATGAATAAATATATATATATATTTGTATGTTGATTGTGATTATCATGTGAGTTTGAATTTGGTGACATGTTACATTTTTAAAGAAGACTCTGTCA
This sequence comes from Tinospora cordifolia, assembly GCA_030144865.1. Classification (NCBI taxonomy): domain Eukaryota; kingdom Viridiplantae; phylum Streptophyta; class Magnoliopsida; order Ranunculales; family Menispermaceae; genus Tinospora; species Tinospora cordifolia. The sequence continues at coordinate 15,380 of JAJIYU010007406.1, read as the reverse complement.
AAATTTTTTAGAAAATTGGTGATTTGGTTAGGAAGGCTTATAGAGTTTCTTGACATACTACCATATTGACATGTTTTGGAATTCTGTGTCGGTCGTGACATCACCTGAGAAAAGGGCCACGACATTCAAAGACTGAAGAGCTAATCACTTCAGTGAGATGGGAAACACTCGATTGATTAATCCTGAGTACTTATTTTAAATATTTCTTATTTTCTTGTAATTTAATAATCTTGTAAAAGCCTTATGTGAAGGCAATTAGTGCATGTAGACCTACAAAGCTACGAGATCATTGTAGCCTGACCTAAAGTGGATCTAGTGCTAATTAAGACTTGGAGAAGTCTACATTATTGATTCAAGGTGAAGCGACCTTGTCGATGTTTTACTAAAATCCATTGTAAAGTATGGCAATAATTTAAAAGGTTATTGTGATACTTAAATTACAATTAAAATAGTTTTGTGATTAGTTGAATGATTTATCTACGTGTGACCTCACAAACATAAGTTTAGTTGAATTGTGTTATTCATCTTGCACCTTATTGCTCATTACTTCTATCTTTTTTTAGAAGCTAATTTTTCTTTATTTCTTGTCTTTACACGTTTTGAATCTATAGAACACTTCTCAAAACACTTATAAATATGTTTGAATTAAATGAAACTGTTTGCAAATACTTTAAAATATGATTTTAACTAAAATGCAAAAAAAATTAAAGTCATGAAATTGAGAATTGTGGAAGTTGAGACTTTAGCGATTTAAGATAGGGAGCTCAAGGATAAAAAAATTAACGAATTTAGGATTTTTGTAAATGTTCTATTTGGTATTTTCGATAAAGTTCGTTTTTTTTTACTTTTTTAGGTAAACGGTTGAATAAAGAAAAAGGTGAATAGAAATACTATATCGTTTTATTGTCATTTTTATTTTGTGAGCTATTGCTAAAGCAATGAAATTGACATGAACTTTAATTGTTAAAATAGTTAATAACTTAGATGTTCAACATAGTAGATTTTGTTAGATTAAGAATCTTAAATGAGTTACAACTATATTTAACTTCCTTTATTCATCACAACCAAGTTAAGAGATTGTGAATTCTAAATTGCTTACTAAATTGTGTAATTACAATATCCAAAATCTAAACTAACTCCACCTTTAAAAGGCAAAAAGGTAAAGAGATGAACCGAGAAACATCATTTTGAAAAGAAAATTAGTTTACAAACACATTTGTTGATATTGTACAATAGAGTTGTTGAATTGTCTGAAATTATAAATCAAAACATAATTTAAAGAAATACACTAACTCTTAAAAAAATGTCAAGAACACATGTAAGTCAAACATTACTCATCTAAAATATTCTCGCGAGTCGTTCAAGGCTCTCTTCACCCTAACATACCAAAATATCTATAGGTAAACAAATTTCATTATATATTTGATGAATAAACATAAATACTATAATGGTAGTTATTTTTCACATTATAGTAGTATTTAGATTTTAAAAGATCAACAAAAACAATAATTATTATCATTATTGTTATAAAAATTCGTCATTATTTAACTATCCAATTTTGTGGGTTTACAACTATTTATAAAAATTAAATTAAAAAAAAAAGAAACTATACTTATTGGCGGCGATTCCAAGCCGTCACAAATATGAGGAAAGGCATGTGCCGATATGCGGCCGCGAGCAGAATTGGTCACATTTAGTGTCGTCGGAGAAGAAATTTTAGAGGCAATTGAGTTAGGAGAGAAGGAAGAAATGGCGGGAGAAGAGGAGGAAGAAGAAGAAGAAGTTGAAAGAGGAGAGCAAGCAAGAAACGAAAGCGTTTTCGAATGGGACGACCATTCTCAACTGTATTATCACGCAAAGTAAGTCGTCCCAAATCTCTGCGCTCTCTCTTTTAGGGCAACATCAGTTCTCATTGATAGTAATCTCCTTCTTTCTTTCACGTCTTGCACCTCAATTTCTTCGGCAATAATCTGTTGCAGTAGTGGGTTCTACCATGACCCAGTTGCAGGGTGGTATTACAGCACCAGAGATGGCCTGTACTACACGTTTGAGAATGGAACTTACGTGCTGTTGGAACCTCACAAGGTATCTAATTAGCCCATATTACGAGTTGGACTCTGATATATCCAAGAGTCTCTGATATGGGCTTTTTTTTTATTTTTTATTTTTTGTTTTGGTTTGGTTTGGTTTCCAGGTTGAGAATTATGAAGCAGAACAACAAACAGTAGTTGTTTCCAATCATCAAGCTGTTGAAGACGACCCATGTAACTAATTTTCTTATGTGTAGTGTATTGCTTCAAAGTTCAGTTCCATATCCTTCATTGACATGATAATGCTAATAATGTGCCTTGATTGGTCTGATTTTGGAGGTTTTATACTTGTAGTACTAATGTCAAATATCATATCCTTTAAGACAGTAGACATTCCATGAGTGTAAGATTTGGGTGCTTGTGATTACCCAATAAGGTAGGTCTATCTGTGACATTGTAAATGCCCAGGAACTTGGTCTAATGAACGGTTGGTTCTATGTTGAGAACCTGCATGCCTATTGATAATTCTTACTTTGTTTCAAACACAATTCTTACTTGAAATTCTATCCTTATTTCTATTATTTGTTATGTGGATCAATTAATGAAATCAAATTTCTGCACAAACAGGCCAAGTAGAGCATGAGAACAACAGTAATGAGGCTGAGAATCCACCCCCGCCATCTGAGTGGTATATATTGCACTGGCCCATTTCATGTCTTTATTGCATCAGCTGCCTTTGGTTTTTATGTTTGACAATAGTATCTTTTTGCTTATAGGTTGGAGGAAACCCTTATTGATCTTTATTTGTCTGGTTATTCTGACTCAAGAACGAGGGGTGGTGATGATCAGGGGACACCTTCACATATAGATGATAGGTAAACCTGAAATTGTAGCTAATGAATGCAACTATTAAAATTGTATTTGAATTAAAGCTTGAATTAACTGTTCTTCAGATTCAGTACCGATGATGGCTCAGAAATAGAAGAAGGAGAGTGGATCCCAGAGGATACCAATCATGCAGCTGAATTGAGCAAAAGAATCGGCAATGAAGGTTTATAAGCTAACAAATTTCTTTCTTTTTTTTGTCTTCCTCTTCTTTTTCCCATTTATTTTTTGGGCTAACGAATGCCGCTTTCAGCTCTAATAAACGTATCTTTGGGTGTGGGTGTGTGTTTTAATGTATATTTCCTCCTTCATACATATGAACGAAGGGCATATTATTGCACAAGATTCCCCCATTTTAAGATCTAGAAAAGGGATGGCGTGTGCAGTCTTATCTCTACATTGAAGAGTTTGTATTTGGATCTTTGTGCATATGAACAAATTCATCGAAATTGCTAAAATTTATAAGTAAATTCTATTGCACGTTTCTTTTTCTTTTCATTCAATGTTGACTTAGCCATGGGTAGAGCAGAGTGGAGGAATAAAAAAATTTGTATTCTCTCATAGAGTTAGATAAAAGGCTTAGTTGAGTTGAGTCGATTTGAGTTTGTTTCTTTCCTTTTTTTTTCATGTGGGCAATTAGTTGAATAGAAAGATAAATTTGAATCTTTGAAGGATGAGAGTTGACTTCAGTCAAAGTCGATTTTGGCCTGTCTCACATGCACAAAATATTGTCCCAAATTTGACCAACCTTAGCTTGCACCATCACACTTACGAGTGCCCAAATAGAGCATGTTATAAAGGCAAGTTTTGAGGGGTTTTGTTTTTCTCCTTATAAAAACATATTTTGCTAGTTCGAGGGGAAGACTTCTTATGTCTTTACTCGGAAGAACACAAAGTCAAGTACTAATAATTGGAGTTAAACTCACCAACAACATGCAACTTGAAGTCCTACTTTGATGTAATGCTGATGCATTCAACCCTAAAACTGATGCCTACCACTAAATCTTTAAGTTCGCTCACTTTTGGAATCAGTATGCCAATGTTGCACAAACGGGACAGTTACTATCTATTTTTTGCTTTGATTTTACTTTTTGACTCTTCTAGAACCATTTTCCTTGAGCATTGTTTCCTTTGAATAAACTGTTAAAATAGCCAACTCAACTATTTGATTTTTGTGGAATTTAGGTGGTCATCAAATTAGTATCACATGAGATGAAATCTTAGACATTGCATTCTCAGAAGTTTTGTGAACACAAGCTTTTAAAAAACAAAATACTACAATGATTTTGGCCGTGCAGGTGGTGCTTCATGGGATGAAGAGAACTGGCAAGCTCAATATGGTCAAGTTGTACTCTCTGCAGAGGCTGAACCTCTTTTTCCTGTGACAGATTTGTGGGATTGGACAATGGTCAAAGAGATTGTTGAGAGAAAGAAACATGGTAGGAAAAAGAGACAAAAAATTGCAAGGCTGGTTGGGAAACTGGTTAAACCATCCAGTAAGCTTCATCCTTCAATGCCTTCTGGTGGTCGTATTCTCAAAACTGCTGCAATTTGTGAAGTGCATCTTGCTCTCGTACGAGTTTCATCAGGTTTGCTCTATGTCACATGATTAACAATCAAAATTTATCACGTAACAAACCATGGTTACCATTGTCCTCAACTTCAAATTTTGACCGTGGAGTCCCCATCTAATGATGGGCAGTTATGGTCCATCTTTCAGTCTGTCTTTTGAATTTGCGGGTACACGTAGCATTACCATCCATGATACTTGTAGATACAATATAACCACTCCAATTTCTTAGCTTAATCCACAACCAAAACATAGGCACCCTTGTATAATTTTCTGTTTGCAAATGGAAGGCATTACAAGTATCTTTTTGGCTTCTTTTATAACAGGGCAAGTGTACAGGTTGAGGAGTCCCAGTCTTAAATACTTATCCTCCTTATCCACTTACGATTCTTCTAACCCAACAAAAGACTGGGGGTTCCCTGACTTGACTATTGCTGAGCAAGATATTCACTTGCCTAACATTGGTGGGAGCTGTAATCACAAAACACCTGATGAACTTCCTCCTTGTGGAGATCCCTCTGCAATGTCGGACCAATCGAAGATAACGCAAAAGGTAGGAAAGTTGATAAGTATGATTTTTAGGCTCTGCTCAATTGAAGGGGTGGTTAATTGGTTTGACTCAGCTCGAGTCTTCACCAAACCAAGTCCCTTCAGTAGCCAAAATAAAGGTGAAGTGCACTACACTAGCATATTCTTCACTTGTCCAGCTATAATTGATTAAGAATTGTAACGGGCACACTACTTTAAAAGTAAATCACCTACTGTGACTTTTGTAGGATAAAAGTTCGCTATATAGGGACAGAGCTGCAGAGAGAAGGATGTTGCATGGTGGGTATGGAATAGGTCCTGGACAAAAGAATTCGAGGACTATGGACATGACTTCAACATCATCACCTGTTTCCAGTAGCACGGAGGAAGCTGCTGCCGAAGCCTTGGACATGTCATTTGGCACTGGTAGCTATGCCAGACGAATCATGGAAAGCATGGGCTGGAAGGAGGTATGGTGCCATGCTTGTTTGTGTTTTTCTTCTACAGAACTAGCTTATTAGTCATAGAGATAAACTTCATCTGCATAGTTAATAGGTTTAAATTTGACGCTGTTTCCTCCCCTTTAGAGTAATATTTCAATCTTTCAAATTTTGTTTGGAATGTTAAATCAGGGGGAAACTCTAGGAAGCAGTACTAAGGGTCTTAAGGAGCCATTGGTGGCCGTTGGTAATAAAGGCAATGCTCGACTGGGCTGGGATCAATGCAGACTCAATCATTCCTGAAACAAGTTCTGGACTTCGTTTCATAGTACCACCGTTCTGGGATTGCTCTGTACAACAAATTCTCAAGATTGTTTGTCCTGCAATAAATGACCAAGGATTATGAATTGTTACACAATTAAAAATTGATAAATTTCGGTGTGTTCATGTTCACAATCCCACCTGAACAAAAGAAAATGAAGCAAATTGCTAATTGAGGTGGCCCGTATATCACATTAAGGGGCAACAGAATTACAATATCAATGTACACCACAACATTATAAGCATTCATTTCTCTACAGCCCAATAATTCATGAAAATCCATCGCTTTCAGCAAAGATAAACATCAAACGTGTAATGCATAAGCGGGATGTTCAAGTTGAATTAAGGGTAGAAATAACCGAGTCAACTACTGCTTGATTTGAATCATATTTTCCCCTCTGATTCAGTTACTGCAACAAGTTTTCTTGGCTGCACTGTAACAATGGGAATAGAAATGGGGATGGGAATGGGAATGGAATGACCCAGATGGTGCAGTCTACCTACTGATCCCAAAATTTCAACTTATGTCTTCACCAGAGTTCACGTCTGCATTTGTTGTCTGGGCAACGTGGTTGTTAGCTGAATTTTCTTTCTTTCCCTCAACTGCTTTCTTGTTATGCAGCTCATCTCTAAGCCTTTGGAGCTCAGAGTCCCTCTCTTCAACACACGCTTGTAACATAATCACCTGAAACATAGTCACAGACATAAATAAAATCCAAGTACCAAAACCTATAACCCCCCCACAAAAAAAAAAAAAAAAAAAAAAAAAAAAAAAAAAAAAAGAGCGCAAAAAAAAAAAATCAGTACCTGTTGCTAGTTAAATAAGAACAGCTCAAGGGTAAACAGAAGCAATAGACCATAATATCCAGCCATTTACAACATGGCCAAGATAAATTAAACAAAAAAAAAAAAAGCCTAAAAAAGTTGAAAGAAGTCAATTCTTCGAAGTTTCTCCGGCAAAAAGCAGGAAATAGTCGCAAACCAATTTCTTTGCAGGAGACAAGCATGGGGATCGGGTACCCTGGGCGTGCCAGTGGACGAAAAAAAGACAAAAATAAAAATAAAAATGCTACCAACGAAATAACTGAATGTATTGAAGACAGAACTTCTTTCAAGGCAACCCAAAGAACTTGCAGGAAATCATAAATGACTGAGAATTACCATTTCATTTGATCTCTCAACATCATCTCTTAATCCCTCCATGTGTTTACAGATACCTGTAGGAGTTATTAAAAAAATGAAGGAACAAGGAAAAACCTATATTTACAAAGTAAGATGGCTAGTTTCAAATTGATCAGAAAGCACAAACAAAATTGCTTCTTTCATATTCAAAGCATAGACACCATAATTTTTTTTTAAAAAAAAAAAGAAAGAAAAAAAAAGAGAGAAAGAAGAGGGATTCGGAATTTTCGGGAGTTATGCTCCACAAACTATTAATTCAATTGAACAAAATTTTATGGTTTCTTCTAAAAAACAAAATAAAATAAAAAATTTTATGGTATAGCAAAAATGAAAGTGAAAGAAAAAAGAAAATAGATTGTATAATTCTATCCAACTCCACTTATCCACCACTACAGAAAAGAAATTATAGGATGTAATAAATTTTTTTTTATCTAAAATATATTGTGAACCATGATAGATAAACAGCTATGTTTTTGTGAAATTCCAGTGGTTTCTTTTTCGCCAATGCTACCCCATGATCCACGTCATTTTTATTTCACTTAGACCCCCATTTACCTCCATGTGTTCAATGGATAAGTCATAATATATTTGCCAAACGAGTTTCCCAGCAATATGAAAAATTAATCATTGATCATTGAGATTGATGTAGTAGGTAGATAAAACAAAAAGTGAGGGAAATATAAAGAAAAGAATGAAATAAATCATCATTACGGCCTGGAAAAAAACACACAAACAAAAGGAGAAATATAAAAGAGGAGTCCCTTTAAGTTTATCACAGATCAAAGGATGAAAAAGTATATCATTCTGACCTTCGCACTGACTTCTGAGCTCTGCATTTTGTGATTTTTGCAAAGCAAGTTTCATTGCCAAGTCATGAATCTGAAAGTTCAACAACAAAAACAGCTACAGGTATTTATACAGCTTCACAATAATTACAAGATATATACAGTGGGAAATCAGTTCTCAAACCAGCATCACAATTACTTTTCAACTATGAAAGGCTAACTCATGATCATTGTCAGAAGTATTTCATGTTTTCTCGCATCAAAACAACATAAAACATCAATGTACTCACATTTTTTACATAATATGTCTATCTAAATTTGAAAATCAGAAATTGGGCTAATAGTTCCAATCTTTTCAAAGTTCAGGATGAATTCGAGTAGTGACTATTCCCAAATCAAAATAATAAATTATAAGACACATGTATCTGAGTTGGAAAAGTCTGCAACCTGTACCCAGATTTGTTGTTAACATTATTAGGAAAATATAAGCCGAAGAAATCATTCAATTAGACCAACCTATAACTAGTTCATAGTTCAGGATTTATTCCAAAGAAAAACACAGCTTAATGTTATAGTAATATCAAGATAATGACTAGATGATTTGACCAACTCAGGAGAGGCAGTGCCTAGGCACTGACTAGGGGAGGCTGAGGTCACAAAAACTATTATTTATAACTCACCAAATCAATTTTCTGAATCAAATGGATGTTGTAGGTATAAATAATATCCATGCTTGAAGCTGGGTAACTATAAATTGACACTTCACACGATATGGTTTTAATTAATGACTCAAGAGGCTGTTTCCACAACTAGAACCTGTGCGCACTTGGCCACACAGTAACAAATATTATCATCCATTTCCAAGGCTCCCTTCATTTAATTCTATAATATGATTAAAATAAATGGCTATGCATCAGAGATTCAGACAAGTAAGATCCTAGAATTAAAAGAGAACAACAGAAACTTGGGATTTTATCTTCCAAACCTGGAAAATATTCCTTCATTTTTTTTAAATTGTATCAAAATTATGCAATGGATCACTGTTATCTTCTTATAATTTCTTCCCCCTCCATCTTTGATAGTGAAAATTTTGAGGAAAAAACCAAATAAGAAGTAGCACTAATAATTTTGAGCCTAGCCCAAAACCCTTTGTCAATGCCAAAAACTCAAAAAAGAAACAAAGACTAAAGATAAAAATAGTCAAAATCTTAGTACCAAAGAAGCACGCAGTATGCATTTCAGGTACCTTTCCTTCAGAAGCCAAGGTTCCAATCTCCTCATTTTCTTCCTGCAAGGTCCTGCATTTTGCCATTAGCATCTTGCCCATTTTACTTTGTGGAGTAAAATTAACAGCAGCTACATTATCCTGCAGTTCTTTCACTTTCTTTTCTTTCTCCTCAACTAAATTCTGGCATCACACAAAGTGAACTCACCAATGAATCAAACGGACCACAAGAGAGAGCAAATTAACCAGTGTGACACCATAACAAAGTGATTTGCTAGACAAAGCAAAGTAGCAGATATACATCTGTATCAAAATCATTATTATAAAATTTCATTTATCACTGGACAATTGTGCACCATCCTGCAGTCTCACAGATAACTGCATGTGAGACTTGCAAGGAACTAATCTGGTCTATTGACTCTAGTCTTGCAATCTCAAATAGTAGACAGTATATAAAACAACTTCAGGAATTCGTATACAGCTGAAGGTGTTACCAAATCACCTTTAAACGCATGAACTCCTCATGTATAGCTGGATCAAGCAACAGCCTTCTTGCCTGAAAATTTTGAACACAAGAAAAAAAACCAAAAAGAAAAAGAAGATAGCCACTTTTTCAGTATTAAATGGAACCAAATTTGGGAATAGAACTATAAAATTAAACTTATCATCCTAGAAGAGAGTAACATGGTACAACTAATAATGATAATTTAAATGGGATGGTGTAAGTCGTGACCAACAACGACAACTTAAATGGGTCTCAGAAAATTTTCTACAGGCATGAGGCAAGATTAGGATGTCCTGCATCACACATCCTATCAACTAGGACAATTGTAAGAGACCAGGACAGGATATGGATCATAAACAAAGAAGTGATCTTACTTCAGCAAGCACTCATAACTTAGATATTTTGTTAAGAATTAAGAACAATCCATCTTTAATGGGCATCGCACATCCTATAACCTAGGACAATTGTAAGAGAATGGGACAGTATATGGACCATGAACAAAGAAGTGATCTTACTACAGCAAGCACTCAGAATTTAGATATTTCGATAAGGATTAATTATAATCCATCTTTAATGGCTAATAAAATATCAAATAACAAAAATTTCAAGAAAGGAAACAGCTAAGATAAATGTGTGTATGTATACATAATGAGCAGAAACAGAAGTGCATTTATTAAGGTCATCAAAAGTACAACCAAAGGATCACCAGAAATGCAACCAACAAAATCCAATTAATGAAAAACACCTAAACAACGGAGAAATAATAATTATAACTTTAACAGAATTTTCCCAATCGAGAAGGCAATTCGAAAGAAAAAGGCCAAAAACTAAGAAGAGAAACAGAAAGAAGATGAAATGAAGACAAGGCTACATGGCTGCTACTGGGCAAGTTTCTTAATGGTCAAAGTGCTTTGATAAGAGAGATCCAACCCTCCCTAGTTGGAAATTTGGTCCCATATATGCACCAACCAGATATATTAAAATGGCCCTTACATTTCACAACATACCTAGAAAGCTCAATAGGAATGCTCACATGACAAATATTCTCCCAAAATTGTGAAGTCCTTCGGAAATAGATTGATGACTCAAGAGAATTTGTCATGAATCCTCCATAACTACTTTCCGACAGGACACAGTTAAAGATATCATACCTTTTTGTCAATAGAATGATCCACAAGTAAGATCATTCAGCATTCATCACCAAATCTTCAAAATTTCCAACAAAATGCACCCAGAAGCTCAAATGTCATAATGTTCGAGCATGTCAAACATTTGGAAGACATCCTACACTACACTGACATAAAAAAGTGACAATTTTCATAAATCTACAGATCCTTCCCTTTATCTTTTTAAATCCATTTTATTTGCCCCCTTGGAACACTTTTTTTCTTTTGGTTCCAATAAGATAAATTAATGAGGATTTTTAATTAAAAATATTGCTGGCTTATATTGTAATTTGTTAAACAAGGATATTGCGTTCATTGTGAAACAAGACATGGAGTTAATTCATATTGGAAGCTTAAAAACTATTCGAGAGGAATAAGGGTCTTATGAACTGATTCAAAAAAAAAAAGTAATTGCTATAAACAGATTGAGAATCAATAAACACCATAAAACCTTTAGTGTATGAGCAATGGCACCAAGAGTAGAATCAGCATAGACTATGTGGTGTGCCTCAAAATTTTTTATCATAATTATGATTGCACTATTCTACTGAGAGTTAAACAAGAAGCATTATTAAGGCCAATATTGAACCATTTAAGATTTATAGAACATCTTGAACATTTACAAAAATTTAATAAATTATGTGTAATTGACATAAAAATGTTAAGATAGACAGCAAAATGGAACTAAACGACACACTCGAAAGATATTATTCCTCAAGAATAAAATAAAAGATTACTAGTTAGGTTTAGACATACTGAAGAGTGAAGAATGATAAATTTGATATTTGAGATGAATGGTTAGAGTTGAGGATGAAGGAAAAGGAAAACCTAAAGTGACTGAGTGACATGGGTTTAGAGAAGTTTCATTGGCATAACATTTGTAATCCAATACAAAAATTTTAGCTATCAATAAGGTAGATAAAACAATTTCATATAACTTTATCCCATGTGGCTGGAAGAAGGCTTTGCTGAGTATAATAGATATTTGTGCTTTTTATAAGAGAAATTATCTATTATGGATATTGATTAGAGCTAATCGCAAATGAAATTCAAGGACATATCCTATCAAAGGCATCTCATGACATCTAGCTGTTCTGTTCCATGTACAAATTGCCCTTGGAACTCGACCGACCAAGGCCTAAATTAAGAATTTGAAGTAGTTCAAAATGAAGAATCATAACCAAATAGGTCAATCTTCACTTTACAAATGCATTCAGGTGCCTGAGAGCAAGCCCTGTTGCTCAATTATCAACCATAAATAATGTCAGTTTAATCATACCACAAAGTGAATTAAGATAAAGTCCCAAATAATTGGATGCACTTTTGAATAAATCTCAAATGTCTCAAAAGCACCTAATTAAGTCAAAGGTTGGTCCATATTGAAGAGTAACTACCGTAGCAATCTATGTTTACGCTCGTAGTGCGAATGAGACAAAATAATTTCAACATAATCATAAATACATTAACAGGCTTGTGGTACCTGTAGCGATGCTGGCTTCAACTGTGCCTTGAGATCACGAACTGCTGACTGGAAATTCACAATTGAAAATTCTATGGTAAGCAAAATAAAACTGATATAATTCATTGAATAAGCAACCAAATTTAACCATATATCTGTGCAGTGATCTTCTGTAGAACTAAACAGAACTAGAAATACCCAAACATAAATGAACCCAAAGTTACCTAACCTTCAGTTCAGCTATTTCTTGCTCCCGTTTTGCAAATGTTACAATAAATGCAGCTTCTTTTTTCTTTGCCTTGTCAAGCTGATAACAGCAAACAACATTAGAAAATGAGATCCCAATAAGGCAGAGCAATTCACTAGTTACACTTTGTCAATGCTGATGTATCACGTAACTAACCTGTTCTCTCAATGACTCCTCAGATGATTTCAAGTTTTGAAGATAATTCACTACTGATCCGGGCTCTATACATGAAAATGTTTGAGAAAATAATTTAACAAAAAAATAGAGGAAAATAAAATACTCGAAGATGAGAAAGAAAATACAGATCTCATACATAGACAGGAATTACATTGTCATTTCATTCATCTTTATATAACTCATATCTGACACTAGGAATAACCATATTTAAAGAAAGGATAAACTCAAGTAAACAAAGAATTTAAGAGGTTACAAAAAAGAAAAAAAAACCTGGAGACATGCTAGCAGGTATGTAAGGCTCATTTTGAAAAGCAGAACGCCATTTATTAATCTCCGATTTTGCCACTTCGAGCTCTGTCTGATTAATAAAGGATCCATGATACCACACCAGTTCAAGAATAAATTAAAAGGGGGAAAGAAAAAAGCCAAAATGACTGTATTCTAGTTAACATACAACCCAATGCAGAATGTTTCTAGAAAAACAAATAAATTGCATGAAAAAATAACATAAACAGAAATAACAGAAACTAATTAGTAGAAACACATAATTATAAATAAGTATGGCCACATGCAACTTGTGAGACAACATATACCTGGCATGTTGCAAGAGTGTCTTTACAATTTTGAAGACTGCAAGTATACAGAAAATGTTAAGATGGAGAAAATCGATAGTGACTAATCAATTTTCATTCATAAATTTAAATAACCACCATGGAAATATAAATAATTATATCTTAGTATACAAATTTAAAATGAATACCTCTCACGAAGAGACAAAATCATTCCTGTAGCAACACCAGGCGCAGTTTCTTCAACTTTTGAGTTTCCCTTTGTTTTAAGAAAAATAACAATTATTACTTTTTTTCCCAAAGAAGCTAAGAAATAAAAACACTACGACAGAACAGTCTAATCTTCCTTGCCCATGATATCATCTTATCTAAACACAAAAGATATTACACTAAGCCTCTGAATTTAAATAACATATTACATCATTGAACAAGTTCTAAGAATATTGAACTGTAATCAAATTGTTTCAGGGCTTAGGGAATAACATCAGCATTCAAATTGATGAATTGTAAAACTTACATAAATGATATAAAAAATATTTATCTTTATACGTGCATATTTGGGTAAGAATTATCAATTTGATTTTTCCAACTACTCAATTTTGTAATGTAACGTTACAAAAAAATGAACTCGTACATGTAAGGTCTATTGAGAGGATCACACATACAAAAATTTAGTTCATTGTAGATATTTAATCAGATAAAATCAAATTTAAGATCAAAAGGAAAACATATTCACAATACTTTTCATCCACTAAACTTCAGCATAATCATTCACCAGGCTTGTACAGTTAGATTATCTGAGTTTTAATGCTTTTCCTCTTTAAAATCTTATTCTTTCTTTCTAAATCTTTTTAGCAAGTTTAATCAATCCAGGGCACATCTACAAGTCTTCTTTTGTGCAATAACCACATGATGCTTAGATTGGAATAACAAATACAAAATGCATAATGTTCAGATTCTAAGATAGTAATAATATACAGTATATGTATGTTTGAGTTTTTTGTAAGTTTTGGGTATTTTTTAAAAATGAATCCTAATTGTCAAGTTTGACTAGTTTTTAGGATTTTCCATAAATTTAGAAGCATTGGATTCATGTCCAGAAATCAAACTGTTTTCCTCTAAATCAAATCGTGAATTATAAGCACCATATTCATATACCGAATCAGGTTGTAACAACTGTAATCTAAACAATAAAACATTGATCTTAATCATAATATTCTTATTATCCTTTTCAAAGTAGGATAATGCACAAGCTGAATATTAGGTGACAGAGGAGCCAAGCACCTAAGGTGTACAAAAAGATGGAATGAACTGAAGCACAAAATTCAAAAACCAAACTAATAATATACTATGCTCAAACAATCAGAAAATGAGCAAGGCAGATATACTACCAGTATAAAAGTATTCTGTTTGGCAAACCAAATCACTCCATCTCTACAAAGAACATCACAGATTGTGTCTACAACTTCGAGCACCAGCAAGTCAATGTTAAACAAGCAAACCAACAGCTATAAATAACTCTATGGCCACTTAGAGCCAAAACGAACGATTAGAATTTCCAAAACTTTTAACGTAGTGACTCGAGCACCCGATTTTTTCTCAGTAGAAAAGAAATCTACCTTCTTTGAGCCGAAAAAATCGTCCTCTTCGTCGTCAATATCTCCGAAGGCTCTTTTATTACCTGAAACTCTCAAAGTAACAACACAGCCACTTGCCCATTCATTCAAACAAATGCAACAATTTATATATATACAGGTATAAAAACGACGCAAAACCAAAACCTGAACGTCTGCCATGAGTTGCAGGATAGTCTCCACCGAAATCATCCTCCTACAATTCAAAACAATCGCCGAAGAAAACAGATTCATCAAACCCTAGCGACCAGAGACAATAACAGAGAAATCGGAAGAGATGTGCAATTGGTGCGAAGATGAGAAAGAACTTCGTAAGAATTAAGATCTTACGTCGACTAGATGGTGAGGATTGGAAGCCATTGTCAGATTGAAATCACAACGCTTGAAATCAAAAAAGGAAAACTATTTTTGATTCTCGAAGGCGATTGGAACCGCGACTGAACTAGGAGGGAAAATGCGAAATGGTTGCACGGGGAAGACTAGAGAGTAAACCAGACCTGTGCAGCAGCAGCAGCCACTCCGCGGATCGCCACGGATTGGAACGAACCGGGAGCTACCAAGTGACCGACCCACGCGCGCCCTGCCACCGAGCCTCGTTTCACGATAAGGCGCCCTTAACCAACTTGGCGTCTTTAAGGCTATGTTTGTTGCTAAAAA
>JAJIYU010007405.1:0-19298 GCA_030144865.1 Tinospora cordifolia | reverse complement strand
GAAGAACAAATATCCAGGTCTTTTCACCCAAAATACCTAACCAAACAGCATTGACGTAGCTAGGTACAAATTTCGAGGACGAAATTTATTTTAAGGAGGGTAGGTTGTAATTCCTGAAATTTTAATGACGTAATAATTGTAATACATGAAATTTTAGTGACATAATAACCGAAATTTTAGTTTAAAACACATATACGTATACATTTATATAAAAATATATAGATATATTGTCATGGGTATGCATTTATGAATGAATTATCTCATAGGTTGAGATGTTAAAGTAGGCATGTGTGGGAAGGAATAATCTCACATTGGAAAGATAGAGACATTATTTGGAAGAGGGCCCTATATAAACCCCCCTACTCCACCTATTTCATTCATCCCAAAGACAAGAATTGAAAATCTCTCTTGTTTTCTCTCTTTGTCTCCTTCTTGGCAACCTTAGTTCTAGTTATTCTTTGTTTGAGCTATTCTAAATAGTTCGCAAAGTAGTAGCCACGAAGTGCTATAAATAATTTAGGAAGCGATCTCGAGGTGAGTTTATTTCCTTTCTTTTAATTTATTATTTTGACTTAGATGATGCTTGCTTGTTTCGTTAGCTTGATTTGTTTTTGCTTTTATTCTAGTTCTTTGCATTTATGTCATCAATTATCATGTTGCATAACCAAGAAAGTATGTTTTGTAGTTGCGTCTTGTACGATCTTCTACATCAGAAATCAAAAGTCATTTTTCCTGTTTGAGAGAGTATGCTCTGTAGTTGCGTCTTGTACGATCTTCTACATCATAAATTGAAAATTTGTGCTTCTGTTGGTTTATCATGTTATACTGTTAGAATATTTAATTTTTGTTGAAATATTTATCTACCATGCTCTTGCACACAAGAGTCAGATTAAATGAGATTTCAACCACGTACCAGTACGGGGGACTTTCTGTGTTCCATGTAGAATTGGAACTGGCTGTCAATACTGACACCAGCATGGAACGGGTTTCAAAAATGATCCCACTAAAAATGGGTTTGAGTTTCAGAATTGATCTCTCTCCCTAGATCTGGAGCACAGAGGGTATTCTCGTTCGGTCTAAATTACGACTGAATTAAGATATTGGTTGAATCGAATTAATCACTGAAAGTGTTTGATCTACTTGCATTGTCTGGTTGGAATAACGAATTAAATAGATGAAATGATTCACTGGGCTTTTTAACTCATCCCCTTATTTTTCACAACAGAAAATTAATTAGCTTGCAAGGAGATTTACCCACTGAAAGTTTTTATTTGTTTCAATGTAGGGCACATCGGCCTAAGTGAAATCATGTATTTCCAGTTTTAAATTTATTTTTCACTGTAATGGTTTATTGTACTCGGAATTTGTCGAATGAATAAATGAAGAATTTTATTTACCATGATGTCATTTTGTACATAGACTAATGTACACAGAAACCCTAATGCATTTGGGGCTAAGAAGAAGAAAATGTAGCACGACCCCGTCTCCCGGGCATCCTGAGATTTATGATCAAAGAAAGTTGAACCGTCAAATGACGTGGAAGATAGGACTTGGGAGGCGGGGTATTACAATTATATACACACATATGTAATAAAACCTTTATTTTATTTCTTGATTGATACATTTATAGTTATTATTATTATTATTATTATTATTATTATTATTATTATTATTATTATTATTATTATTATTATTATTATTATTATTATTTTCGACATGCACACTTTTAACACTCACGGGTTATTGCATTGACCTAACCCCTTTAGTTTGGGCCTATGGCCTAACCCAACCTAGTTGAATCGAGACGGTTTTTTTTACTCAATCATTTTATTTATCTTGTGGGTCTAACCCAACTCAATCTGTATAGGTTAGGTTGGAGAAGTCGCCTTAGGCCTGTTCGGTTATGTACAAACTACTTTTTATAGTCAAAGTTGTTAATGTGGAATATATGCAGATAGAAATAATAGTCTCATGTTAAATTTGGGCATGATCATTTTAGAAAATATAAGGTTTGATTTCCTCACTCTTAAGTTGATGATATATCAACAATTCGTATAGCAAATGTGTAGTGTAATTTCTTAAAAGATAAAATACATTAAGATATGCTTTTGGGTTTCAAATATTGTGTTCCTGGATCTATTTGAATATTGAATAATATATGATGAGTTTGAATTGGCTTGAGCTTCTCAAGATGGAAGGTAGGATTGATGACCTTTTTTATGTTTGGCCCACTTTTCTCTGTTGTGATTTGCTAGTCCTTCTGTTAACAATTTGGAAAGTGGTCTAGTTTCGTCTTAGAACTTTTACCAAACTTATTTGGTAAAATGCCCCTTATAAGCTCTGGATCTAAAATGATCGCACTTGGGGTTACTCCAATCCAATAAAAAGGCAATGGTCCTGCATATACAACATCATTCAAACTCAAATTCCTCAAGTTTCATACATTAACATTGAAAATTAGTTTGTTAATTCCTTTTTAAATCTAATCGGTAGGTTGTAAATAGTGAATCATGGTTCTTGGTGTGCCAAGTAAAATGCAAAACCAAATTAACCAATGTACAAGTCAACAAGCAAAATCAAACAAAAGTAGTTGTGCAGCAAACATTAACCTACTTTTATTGAAAGAAATCGAATTGTTAGAAATTACTCAATCCAAAAGTTATAGCTTAACGGTGAACTCCCAACAATTTAGAAGAAGCTACAAACAATTCCCCTTAGCCTCATCGTACACATATTAAGTGGTGTTCAACCACGTGCCACACCGAAAAGGAATAATACTATATCACACGACAATCTATTGAAAACACCAACTTTAATTACGTAACAATAGGAAAACTAATAATAGTAAAATAGGTTTTCAAGGCATCAAAGCTTATGTAAGATGACTTGAGCACCATATTGAGGTTTAACACCTATAGCAATAATGGGAGCATGGACATAGGTGGGTGAAAGCTCAAAAGAGAAACGTTGTAGAATCATAGCTAGAGCCATCTTTGCTTGTAAAAGTGCAAAGGATTGTCCAATGCATATACGAGGGCCCCAACCAAATGGGAAGAATGTTGCCTCTTGATTCGTAGTTGCCTTTAGAACTCCTTTAGAGAATCTCTCAGGATTGAATTCTTCAGCATCTTCACCCCACAATTCATGACTATGGTGAACAAGAATTATTGGTAAATTAATTTGTACTCCTGCTGGCAAAGTGATACCTCCTAGCTTCATTTCTTTGTCAATGAATCTCATAAGCATAGTTTCAGATGAATATAATCGAAGAACCTCATTTAAAATCATAGTTACCTACATAATGAAAAAATTTATAGGTAGTAAGTACTCAATTCTGAGCAATTAATGAGGAATAAGAGATTGTACTCACAATTTTAAGATGGTTTAGCCCATCAAAATCTGGTTTATTTCCTCCAAATACATGTAAAACCTCTTTCCTTGCATGAGCTTGCCATTCTTGATGCATGCTTAATAGAACCATTGTCCAGACGAGCAAATTTCCAGTTGATTGTTGTCCTGCAATGAAAAAGAACTTGCATTCATCTATAATTTCATTGATTGACATACCAGTATCTTTTGTGTTGCCTTGCTCTTTAATATACTTAAAATTCGAATCCAATAACAATCCTAACAAATCATTTTTTGGGGGCATCCCATCTCTTGTAGCACTCTCCCTTTTATTTATCATATCTATCAATATAGTAGTTATTTCTCGATCAAGTTCTTTCATTCTTTTGTTTCTTTTTGTAGGCATATACCTGCAGAATTAATGAAAAAAAAAAGATGATCATATACTTCAGTTTCACAAGTTCCATTGAATAAAGTAGCAAGAAGTAAAAATTGTGTACCAGCTAATGCCTGGGATGTAAATGGATTGAGGAGCCTTTATTGTATACTCAATTTGTTCAGCTTGAAGTTCAAATACTCGATGACCTTCTTTGTAGCTACTACCAAATTCAGCTCTACAGATCACATCCTTTGTTAAGTTTTGCAATTCAAGCCACATGTCCAATTCACATGATCCATCAGCCACCAGTTTCTCCCATTTGTTCACTAATATGGTACAACAATCACAAACTACGGGTGCCAACAACTATAGCCAATAACAAATACAAAATTATTAAAATCATCAATTTGCTAGATATCATTTCAACATAATGAAAATGATATTTTTATTAAGGGTACGCATAGGTTGGGTTTGGTTGGGTTTGACAATCCCAACCCACTCAATCCAACTAGGTTGGGTTGATAAGGTATAGGTGTGAACCGACTTGGCCTAGAGGATTGAGGAGGCTCAACCCCACTCACCAAATGTTAGGTCAAGTTTAGGTTGGTCAAGTTGCACATCCACAACCCACTCAATTAAAAGAGAGAGAAAGAGAAAGAGAGAGAGAGAGAGAAAACAATAATTTTTATGAATTTATCTTTGTTTCTTCGTATTTTTTATTAGATGTCAAAATGATGAACGATTTCATCATAATAGTGAAAAGGACATATAAAAAGAAAACTTTTAAAAGTTAATAACATGGACATTGCTTTGCTTTAATCTAGCAATATATGTAAAATACCCAAAATAATAGTAAAAAAAATTCCTTTGTAATTATAGCAGAAAAGTTGAAAAGGCGAGACCACAAACTTGAGTGTAAAAAAGCTAAAAAGTTAAAGAAGAAAACAATGGCAAGATTAAAGAATGAGTAAGCTTGAAGAATGTTAAAAAAAAAAATTAAAGAAGGGAGAATAGATTGAAGAACAAAGTACGAAAAAAGTAGAAATAACAATGGAGATTGAAAACGAAGATGATGGCGAGGAATGGATAACCATATTGGTATTGAAAAAAGATAATGTGGCTACCGACTCATGCTACTCAACTGGCCCAATAGTAGCCTATGTTGGGCCTTGACCAGAGCACTGTGTCTTTATAGCTTGAACCTTGAATAGGTCAAGTTGAGGCCGAGCCAACCCCTTTGGTCTAGGCCTAAGGCCTAACCCCACCTAGTCGAATCGAGGTGGTTTTTTTTTTACTCAACCATTTTATTTATCTTGTGGGTCTAACCCAACTCAATCTGGATAGGTTAGGTTAGATAAATTGGCTTAGGCCTATTGGGTTATATACAACCTATTTTTTATAGTCAAAGTTGTTAATGTGGAATATATGCAAATAGAAATACTAGTCTCACATTAAATTTGGGCATGATCATTTTCAAAAATGTAAGGTTTGATTTTCTCACTCTCAAGTTGACGATATATCAACAATTCATACAACAAATGTGTAGTGTAATTTCTCGAAAGATAAAATACATTAGGATATGCTTTTGGGTTTCAAATATTGTGTTCCTGGATCTATTTGAATATTGAATATATCATGAGTTTGAATTACCTTGAGCTTCTCAAGATGGAAGGCAGGATTGATGATTGTTTTATGTTTGGCCCACTTTTCTCCGTTGTGAAATACTAGTCCTTCTGCTAACAATTTGAAAAGTGGGTCTGGTTTTATCTTAGAAGTTTTACCAAACTTATTTGATAAAATGCCCCTTATAAGCTTTGGATCTAAAATGATCACGCTTGGGGTTACTCCAATCCAATAAAAAGGCAATGGTCCTGCATATACAACATCATTCATAATCATATTCCTCAAGTTTCATGCATTAACAATGAAAATTAGTTTGTTAATTCCTTTCTAAATCTAATCGGTAGGGTGCAAATTTTGAACCATGGTTCTTGGTGTGCCAAGTAGAATGCAAAACCAAATTAACCGATGTACAACTCAACAAGCAAAATCAAACAGAAGTAGTTGTGCAGCAAACATTAATCTACTTTTATTGAAAGAAATCGAATTGTTAGAAATTAGTCAATCCAAAAGTTATAGCTTAAAGGTGAACTCCCAACAATTTATAAGAAGCTACTACAAACAATTTCCCTTAGCCTCATCCTACACATATTAAGTGGTGTTCAACTTTTGTTTGTTGGTGTTCAACTTTTTAAGGCTATAACTTTATAAGTGAAGGCCTAAAATGCATATCAATCTACTAATAAAATTTTTCTTAGTATGACTCACCCTTTCTCTCTCTCTCTCTCACTTTTTTTTTCTTAGTATCAAATTGGTACTCGTGACATGAATTAAAATTAATCTGAGTCCACATATTAAGTGGTAATTCTATTCAGTTAATTAGGAAATCTATTTAAAGCCATTGGTTCATCTAACAAAAGCTAATAGCATAAGTTTTAAAAAATCAAAATCCTTGAATTTCATGAATTTAGTTTATCTTTATTGCACAAGATTTTTCCCATTAATTATTAATACAATATAGTACATACTGGTGAAATATTAAGAAAGCAACATCAACGTCGCAGCTAGCTAGCCATCAAATCATACAGAAAGCAACATCAACGTTGCAGCTAGCCATCAAATCAAATAGTATATATTCATGCCTAGCGATTTCCACAGGGTATGTCCCTCAAGTAAAATCAATTTATATCTTATCTTATAGATTTGCCCACTTTTGATACAATATAGCCCACAGGGTATGTCCCTCAAGTAAAATATTTAATTATCTTTGTTAAGCACTAAAAACTAGTTCCCATCAAGTCAAGCAAACCATTTTGTTTTTAAAATTTAAAATAAATAAAAATAATTTTTAAATTTTAAAAATATTCTTAAAAAAATATTTAGCATTATTTTAGTTTTATATGCATCTTGTATTTATCGTCTATATTTAATTTGAGACTATTATTTTAGATAATAACTAATTTATCACACATCCAATAATTTTACATATAGAATTGGAAGTTGTAACAATTGACCTCGAAATAAAATGGATGTCGACAAATACAGAAGTTAAACTTCAAAAATAAAAAAAAAGGTGAAAAATAGTGTGTTTTCTAGAGATTTATGATCTTTTGAATGTAATAGAGATTGGTTCAATTATATAATTAGAAATAATGAGTGACTTACGACATGTGTAATAATCAAATTATTACTAGAGATTAAAACTCTAAATAAAAAAAAAAGTAAACTATTCTTTAAATCTCAAATTTAGTAAATGATAATTAATATATAATAGTGTTTGATTTAACCAGAGATAATATATGGTTAAAATATTGTAATATTTTTTCTATTTTTCTCTTTTTTTTTCTAAATAAAAGGTTGTAGTGTTTTCCTTACCAATTAACTAATTATACTTTTTTTCAAAAAAAAAAATTAAGAGATACCCTGATACTATCATAATTTGAACCAAAACGTCTAAAATGCTTTTAATTGCCAGCTTAACAAAAAAAAAAAAATTCCCATGAAAAGTTTCGGAAACTATTTCTAAATCCTACTTAATCAAAGATACATATTTCCCAATTTTCAAATAATATATATATAATAAATCAAACGCAGGAGCCATAGGAAAACATCCATCATAAAGAAACAACTTGGTGTGTTATTTCCTAAAAACAATTTTTGTTTCATATATAGCAAAATCATCCTGAATATTTTATAAATCTATGAAAAGAATACTGAGCTTACCATATTTCTCCACTATCTGTGCAATAAAAGGTATAACGCGTGGCACAATTCTGTGGGCGAGCTCCATGGGCTTCGATTGTGCTCTCTTGTTGAAGCTTTGAATTTCTTTTAAATCTCCATAGAAAAACTTGCGAGGACTTCCCTTAAATCCTTGTTCTCTCAATAACTTTTCAAGCTTCCTGGGTTTCCACCATAACCAATCTAATGCTTTCCAGATCACCCACGAACTTACAATGATACAGAACACTATCACAAGTAATGAAATCAAGGTGAACAAGTTGCCCATTTTTAGCGAGCTTTAGCTATAGATTGTTTATTTTAATGCGTAAGATCAGGAAGAAATGTCGGTATTATTGCATTTAAAGAAGAAAAAGAAGGAAAGATTTCCCTGATAGAAGGTCCAATCAAAATGGTACGAAGGTCTCTCACACCATATGCAAAAAGTTAAAAGGACAAAGAAATGTAAAGTGATAACGATAAGAAATGTTATAAATATTTTGATATAAATATGTGTATTAAATATGAATGCAACTAATTATCAGCAAGGTTTAAATTATTAATGTCACTAGCATTTTTTAACGCAAGTATAATATTTATAATTATTGTATGCACATTGAGATGTATATTATTTATGTGTATAATTCTTACTTCAACATAGTTTTGCTTTAAGGCATGATATATATATATATATATATATGGGTAGCTAAGTTGATGTGAAGCTTGATTATTTATTCTCATTGCATATGTTCCTCTCTTTTACAATGATTGCAAAAGAGCTAGTAGGTGAACTGTTTTAAATTTTAAAAAATAATGCTTAAGCCACATATAACGTTTTAGTAAAAATTAATATTGAGATACACAAAAGTTAACTTGAGAATAATCGTGAAAAAATTGAAAAAAAAAAAAAAGTTTCACTGACTATGGTACCTCAAAACATTTTTAATACCCATAGTAGCTCAACTACGCTAAAAATAATAATGATTTTACTTTTAAAAAAAGTTGAAAAACTTTTCAAAAGCACTTTTAGTAAAAATATCTATTTAAAAAAATTATGTTAAAATTACATTTTTTTTTTATATTTTAAGATGTATATATATTTATGTTTTGTTTTTTGGTCCACAATCACATCTATTGTACCCCCTTCCAATTTTTCTCTATTTGTGGTGAAGGAAATAATAGAAGAAGACACGTTGTAAGTTCGTGGGCCTTATCTCGACTTTGTTGGGATGCCATGAATCCTTCAACCTTTTTTACAATATTAAAAAAAAAATCACAAAATTGATATGCTAGTTGAAATTTAAAGCTAAAAATTAATTTAAATTTAAATTGACTAATTCTCAAATTCAAGGTAAAAAATAAAAGAAATTTGATGTACCCAAGAGTCTCTCTAGTTGCATTTGATGCATAAAACCATTTTAAATTAAAAAAAAATTTACACAATCGATCCAAAAAAAAAAGTTCTATTAAGTTCAAACAGGAATCGAGTGCAATTGAATCGAATAATACACAATTTAATCTAAATACGAGTAGCTAAGTTGATGTAAAGCTTGGTCTTTTATTCTCATAGCATATGCTGCTCTCTTTTACAATTATTGCAAAAGAGTTAGTAGGTGAACTATTTTAAATTTTAAAAAAAAATAATGCTTAAGCCACATATAAAGTTTGAGTAAAAATTAATCTTGAGATATACAAAAGTTATCTTGAGAATAATCGTGAAAACATTGAAAAAAAAAAAAGTTTTGCTCAAATGACTATGGTACCTCAAAACATTTTTAATACTCATAGTAGCTCAACTATGCTAAAAATAATAATGATTTTACTTTTAAAAGAAGTTAGAAAACTTTTCAAAAGCTCTTTCAGTAAAATTAGTTTTTAAAAAAAATTACGTTAAAATTATGTTTTTTATATTTTAAGATGTATATATATATATTTATGTTTTGTTTTTTGGTCCACAATCACATATGTTGTACCCCCTTCCAATTTTTCTCTGTTTGTAGTGAAGGAAATAGTAGAAGAAGATACGTTGTACGTTGGTGGGCCTTATCTCGACTTTGTTGGGATGCCATGAATCCTCCAACCTTTTTTACAATATTAAAAAAAAAATCACAAAATTGATATGCTAGTTGGAATTTAAGGCTCAAAATTAATTTAAATTTAAATTGACTAATTCTCCAATTCAAGGTTAAAAAATAAAAAAAATTTAATAGTGCATTCTTTTAATAATTTATATTGACTAATATTATATAATTAAATGTACGCAAGAGTCTCTCTAGTTGCATTTGATGCATAAAACTATTTTAAATTAAAAAAAATTATACACAATTGATCCAAAAAAAAGTTCTATTAAGTTCAATCAGGAATCGAGAGCAATTGAATCGAATAATAAATTAGATCTATTTTAGTATGAATATAGTTATTTATACTTAAAGTTCAAACATTCGTAATTTTGTATTTTGTCATTGATTGATGTTATTAAAATCTAGCAAAAAAGTGATTAAACGGATAATTAATATTAATATTATCTATACACATCATTTCTAATTCAAATTTCATAGATTTTTCAAAGATTATTTCATCAAATAATTTTATTTAATTTTATTTATTGAATTTTTGTACCGATTTTTGGGGTATTACATGACATCTATTTATTATGCTTGAAAGATATAATTATACCCTTATCTAACAATTATAGCTTTTAGGCTCAGAGGTTTCTTTAACAGGTTTCTTCTTGACTATGGAGTTGATAACTGTGAGTTTCTTGTTAAAGATGGAGAAAATGGTAAATGCAAGAAGAATTGAACAACAAAAATGAAAAATGATTGAGTGTTGGTGGTAAAAAGGTAAAGGTATAATGAGGTAGAGATGGTAGAAAAGTAAACTAGAAAATGATGATTCTTTTTAAGCTTAGGACAAAATCTAGAAAAATAAATAAATAAATGTGAGGAGAGGCTCTCTATTTATAGTAAAGCTTTGATCATTAAGGCTAGTATTTAGGGTATGGTCGTGGTTAGCTTAGAATAATGGAGAGACAAGGGGGTCATCTATGCTTGTTTGCAAGCAATTGTAAGTATTAATAATGGTGGTTTGATGTGCATTATTTATATACTTTAAAGCTATTTTTTATTGATTAAAATTGGCACTATCCTCTTTAATTATTTAAAGATGATAGTGGTGGTGGTTGAATAATATTTTTCATGTCATTTCTATTTAATTAAAATTAGCACTATCCTCTTTAATTATTTAAAGATGATAGTGGTGGGGGCTAGATAATATTATTCATGTACTTAAAATTATTTTTATTCATTAAAAATGAAGTTATTAACTAGAGATAAAGTTTACTTAATTATTTTAATTAAACTAATAATCAAGTTTATTATTCATGACACTATTAGTTAACTTTACTATTTATTAATCAATTTTTACTATTTATGATACTATTAGTTAACTTTACTATTTACGATATCATTTATAATTTTACTATTTATAATGCTATTAATTAATTTTATTATTTATCATACTATTAATTAATTTTACTATTTACAACACTATTGATCAATATTGTTATTTATGACATTTTTCAAATATGTCAAAAAAATAAATTTATGACACTTTTTTGTCATTCATGACTTTCCTGATAATGGTCAACATTTGTTGACTAAGGTTGTTAGACACTTAATTATAGTCATAAAAAATTTTGGCATTACAACACTTAAAATTTTAGGTATTACAACCTACCCTCCTTAAAATAAATTTCATCCTCGAAATTTGTACTTGTCCACGTCAATGTCATTTGGTTAGGTATTTGGGTGAAGAGACCTGGATATTTGTTCTTCATCTCACTTTTCAGCTCTCAGGTTTCTTCTTCCAAATCATGATGTCTCCACAGAACCTTAACCAACGAAATGTCCTTAGTCCTGAGATTTTGTACCATACGATCTAATATTCTGATTGCTGGTTTCTGGTAAGTTGCATTGTCTCGAAGTACAACTTCCTCCCAGTGTATGATATGTGATGAATTTGGTTCGTACTTCCGCAGCATCGATACATGGAATACATTATGCACTGAGGACATTCTGTTTGGTAGCTCCAACTCATAAGCACATTCCCCGATTCTCCTAAATATTTGAAAGGGTTCAACAAATCTTGGTGGTAACTTTCCCTTAAATCCAAACCTCTTGATTCCCTTTTGAGGATTGATCCTTATAAATACTTGGTCTCCTACTTGGAACTCTAGGGGTTTCCTTTTGTTATCAGCATAGCTCTTTTGACGACTCTGAGTTGCAGCCAATCTCTTTCTTATCAGTTTGACTTGGTTGTTTATTTCTTCCACCAAATCTAGACCAATAAGAACATGATCGTCGAGTTCAGCCCAATAGGTTGGTGATCTGCAGGGCCTCCCATAAAGGGTCTCATATGGAGCCATCTTGATACTTGCTTGATAACTATTGTTATATGCAAATTCTGCTAAATGTAGGTACTTGCTCCAGTTTCCTTTGAAATTAAGGACACAAGCTCTTAACATATCTTCTAATATCTGAATGACCCTTTCAGATTGCCCATTGGTCTGAAGATGGAATGCAGTTCTCATGATGAGTCTGCTTCCTAGCTCTTTCTGCAAACTCTGCCAGAACTGAGAAGTAAACCTAGAATCTCTATCAGACACAATGGTTGTGGGAACACCATGGAGTCTTACAATTTCCTTGACATATAACTCTCCAAGTTTCCCAATGGAATCTGTAGATCGAATGGGTAGAAAGTGATTTACCTTCGTCAAACGATCCACAATCACCCATACGGTGTCTTCCCCTTTCTAATTCCTTGGCAGGCCGCTAACAAAGTCCATCGCGATGTTGTCCCACTTCCATTCCGGTATCGGAAGTGATTGTAATATCCCTGAAGGTTTCTTGTGCTCGGCACTTGTTGACATCTCAAACATCTGGAGACATATTGGGCTATGTCCCTTTTCATGCCCCTCCACCAGTAGGTCTTTTTAAGGTTTTGGTACATTTTATCTCCACCTGGATACATCATATACTTGGTTTGATGGGCCTCATCTAGTATTATCTGCTTATTTGACCCATTCTAAGGTGCACAGATTCTTTTTTCAAACCTTAAGATATTTTCAGCATCTAACCTGAAGTCAGCATGTTTACCCTGTATAACTCCCTTAATTAGACTAGTAAGTCATTTGTCTTATCTTTGTTCATCCCTGATCTGGTGCAGAAGATTCAGTTGGCAAGACATAGTGTAGAGGTAGGTTTGTTCTTCATTTAGAGTCACACCTAGCCTAAAGTCATCGATTAACTGGTACATCTGGCCTTTCTCGTCTTCCTATTTGTTGAACTTTCTACTCAAGACATCAGCCACTACATTGGTCTTCCCTGGATGGTAGTGTAGTTAAAAATCATAGTATTTCAAGAACTCTATCCATCTCCGTTACCTGAGGTTCAAGTCCTTTTGGGTGTAGATGTACTTCAAGCTCTTGTGATCTGAAAATAAATCAAATTTTTTACCATAAAAGTAGTGTCTCCAAATCTTCAGGGCAAATACAATGGCTGGTAACTCTAGGTCGTGAGTGGGGTAGTTCTTCTCATGGACCTTCAGTTGTCGCGAGGCATAAGCGACTACTTGTCTTCCTTGCATCAATAATGTTCTCAATCCATTCAGTGATGCATCAGTATAAAGGGTAAAAGTAACCTCATGGGTTGGAGTGACTAGGATGGGGGTCGTAATCAATTTCTTCTTTAGTTATTGGAATGATTGTTCGCACTTCTCATCCCAATTAAACTTAACTCCCTTCATGGTCAGCTTGGTCATAGGTTCTTGCCAATTTAGAGAAATCTTGTATGAACATTTTATAGTATCCAGCCAAACCTAAGAAACTCCTAATTTTCGTAACTGTTTTTGGTTGTTTCTAGTTCATGACAGCTTCCACCTTCTCCGGATCCACAGAGATGCCTTCTACTGATACTACATGGCCAAGGAACTTGACAGTCTTCATCCAGAACTCATACTTGCTGAACTTGGCATATAGTTGGTGACCTCTGAGGGTTTCCAACACTATCCGCAAGTATTCTAAGTGTTTAGCTTCAGTCTTTGAATAAATTAGAATGTCATCTACGAATACCACCACAAAGTGGTCAAGATATCATCTAAACACTCGGTTCATTAAATCCATGAAAGCTACTGGGGCATTGGTTAAACCAAAGGGCATCACGGTGAACTCAAAGTGTCTGTATCTCGTTTTAAAGGTTGTTTTGTGTATATCTGACTCTCGGATTCTCAACTGATGATATCCTGACCTAAGATCAATCTTAGAGAAATGAGTGGCTCCCCTCAATTGATCAAAAAAGTCATCTATCATTGGCAAAGGATACCTATTTTTTATTGTTACCAGATTTAACTTTCGATAATTGACACACAACCTCATGGATCCGTCTTTCTTTTTCACAAATAATATTGGAGCTCCCCATGGCGATTCACTGGGTCGAATGAATCTTTTTTCATGGAGTTCATCCAACTGCGTCTTGAGTTCAATTAGTTCTACTGGCGTCATTCGATAAGGAGG
Source organism: Tinospora cordifolia (assembly GCA_030144865.1). Classification (NCBI taxonomy): domain Eukaryota; kingdom Viridiplantae; phylum Streptophyta; class Magnoliopsida; order Ranunculales; family Menispermaceae; genus Tinospora; species Tinospora cordifolia. The sequence goes on along the minus strand of JAJIYU010007405.1, from coordinate 5,220 downwards.
AATAGCTATAGGATTTGTGCTTGAATAAAGTTCAATCTTGAACTCTACCTCTCTATGTGGTGGTAGTTCAGGTAAATCATCAAGAAATACATTTGCATATTCCTATACTATAGGTATCTCCAAAATTTTCTTAGATTCTCCAGATCTAGTATCGTCCTCTAGTAATTATTTGAAGTCCTCACTTTGTTTTAGACAATATAACATGGCTGTCATAGGACTCCGAGGTAGTCTCTGCATATCCCCATTAATTTTTACTAACTCTCCAGATGGTAGAGTTAATGTGACATTTCGTCTGGAGCAATCAATCTAAGCCTAGTGTTGAGTCAACCAGTCCATACCCAGTATCACATCATACCCTTGGAAAGGTAATAATCTAAGGTCAATAGTTACTAGTTTGTCTCCAAATCTTAATTCACATGTACAAACTTTCTGAGTAACTATAGTGTCTCCTATGGGAGTGGACATATGCAATGGTTCTGGTGATGTGGATGTCACTAGTTGTAATCCCCTGACTAGTTCTTCTGACACAAATGACTTAGTGACACCCGAATCAAACAATACTTTTACAGCAATGTTAAATAACATGAATGCACCTTCAACAGCACGTGTTTGGTCTTCAGGGGCATCAGCGATAGTAAATACTCTAGCCGATTTTGCCCACGGCCCTGGTTCAAGTTTTGCGCCCGACCCTAATTCTGATTTTGTCCCTAGATGTTATTTTGTTAAGGCAGTTGTTGTTGAGGACATACATTATGTTCTCCACCTTGACGATTCAGAGGTTGTTGCTGCTATCGCGTCTGGGTTTTGGTGGGACAAAACTTCACTAGGTGCCATCGCTGGTTGCAGTTGAAACACCGCCCTTGACATTTGGCCAGCTCTAATGGTTCTTCCGTTTTGGCTCGGTTTTGCCATTGGGGCATTTTGTTTCCATCCTCCTTATTAACATTCCAACTATTCTTACTTTTCTTTTGAGCTCCTTGATCATTTTCATTCTCAAGCCTCTTATTCTTCCCCTTCAACCTTTGTTCTAGGTTGAGTTCTTGTTCTAATGTTAGAGCCTTTTCCATGACGTATTTGTAAGTCTTTAGACCCAGAGTTTTTACTATCTTTCGGATCTCCATCTTGAGACCCTGTGCGAATCTATTGGCCTTTCCTTTCTCCTCCCTAATCAAATCTGGTGAGAAATTGGCCAGTTCAATGAACTTCCTCTCATATTCAGCTACGGTAATGTCCCTCTGATTTAGTCGAACAAAGTCCTCCTGTAGTTTGTTCAAAGTCGCTTTCGGAAAGAACTTTTCATAGAAGATCTCTATAAAGTTCTCCCAGCTCATATCATCAACATTTGTATTAGGATCCATCTTCATCATATGCCACCAACTTTTGACTGGTCCTTTGAAGTGGTGTGTGGCTAGTGCCACCCTTCTTGACCTAATTACCTTCAGTACAATGAAGATTTCTTCCATCTCTTGGTACCAGTGGTCCGCCAAGATGCTATCCGTAGTACCATCAAAGGAAGGAGGGCTAAGCTTTTGTAGCTCTATCAACATCTTCCTTTGTTTTTCATCTTCCAAATTTTATTGAGTCCTCTGACGTTCAAGATCGTGAGCCATAGGTGTTGTCTGTTGAACCTGCATTGGTTCAGGTACTTGAGGCTGAGGAGCCATCTGAGGGATTATCTGCGGAAGTTCCCTCAATAATTGATCTAGTACCCTCTGCGACATTTCATTCATCATAGCCTCCATTCGGGCCTCCATTCCAGCAGACAGTTCTTGTTCTCGTTGTTCACTCTCATCAGAGGTGGTGGATCAAGTAGTGTACCTTCTTGTTCCAGCCATTATCTATGAATTTAACACTCAGTCAGTATTTGCCCCATCAATTGTTCGTATTATCATGACTCTAGATTCAAGTCTCTAGGTCCTCGACTTGTTTAGTGGCCTAACAGTTTATGCTTCTACGTTCTTTTTGTGCATGGGTACAGGATTTGGTTTCAATAAAACATACATAGCATACAATCATACGATCAAGCTAGCACAACAAGGTTCCAAGCTTCCACCACTCTACCTGTAACAACCCGCCTCCCAAGTCTCATCTTCCACGTCATCTGACGATTCGATTCTCTTTGATAAAAACTCTTGGGATGCCTCGGGAGACGGGCCCGTGTTACATTTTCTTCTTCTTAGCCCCAAATGCATTAGGGTTCCTGTGTACATTAGTCTATGTACCAAATGACATCATGGTAAATAAAATTCTTCATTTATTCATTCGAAAATTTTGAGTACAATAAACCATTACAGCAAAAAATAAATTTAAAACTAGAAATACATGATTTCACTTAGACCGATGTGCCCTACATTGAAATAAATAAAAACTTTCAGTGGGCAAATCTCCTCGCAAGCTGATTAATTTCCTGTTGTGAAAAATAAGGGGTGAGCTAAAAAGCTCAGTCAATCATTCCATCTATTTAATCCATTATTCCAACCAGACAATGCAAGCAGATCAAACACTTTCAGAGATTAATTCGATTTAACCAATATATTAATTCAGTCGTAATTTAGACTGAACGGGAATACCCTCTGTGCTCCAGATCTAGGGAGAGAGATCAATTCTGAAACTCAAACCCATTTCCAGTGGAATCATTTTTGAAACCCATTCCATGCTGGTGTCAGTATTGACAACCAGTTCCAATTCTACATGGAACACAGAAAGTCCTCGTACCGGTACATGGTTGAAATCTCATTTAATCTGACTTTTGTGTGTAAGAACATGGTAGATAAATATTTTAACAAAAATTGAACATACCACAGTATAACATGATAAATCAACAAAAACACATATATTCAATTTCTGATGTAGAAGGTCGTACGAGACGCAACTACAGAGCATACTCTCTCAAACAGGAAAACGACTTTGGAATTCTGATGTAGAAGATTGTACAAGACGCAACTACAGAGCATACTCTCTTGGTCATGCAACATAATGATTGAAAGAAATAAATGCAAAGAATAAAAATAAAAGCATAAAAGAATCAAACTAACCAAACAAGCAAGCATCATCTAAATCAAAATAAAAAATTAAAAGAAAGGAAAGAAATTCACCTCGAGATCGCTTCCTAAATTATTTGTAGCACTTCGTGGCTACTATTTCGCAAACTATTTAGAATAGCTCAAACAAAGAAGAACTTAGAACTAAGGTTGCCAAGAAGGAGGCAAAGAGAGAAAGCAAGAGAAATTTTCAACTCTTGTATCTGGGATGAATGAAATGGGTGGAGTAGGGAGGGTTATATAGGGCCTTCTTCCAAATAGTGTCTCTATCTTTCTAATGTGGGATTATTCTTTCTCACACATGCCCACTTTAACATCTCAACAAATGAGATATTTCATTAATGAATGTCTTTCCTTTACACATTTCTTCTCTATGTATATTCCCATCATACTAAATGAAATATTATTTTCATGAGTGCATCTAATTAATGCTTTATACACATACTTTTCTATATTAATATCATACTAAAAATACTATTTTCTTATTCAAATAGAGAAGCATATATTTACCCAACAATTTTATATGTTTAATATTAATCAATGTATATTCTTTTATACTTCTATGCTAACTAATTAATTGCATACCAATGACAATTATATATATATATATATATATATATATATATATGTGTGTGTGTGTGTGTGTGTGTGTGTGTGTATATATATATTTATATATAAATATATACGTATATATGTTTTAAACTCAAATTTCAGTTATTACGTCACTAAAATTTCAGGTATTACAATTATTACGTCACTAAAATTTCAGGTATTACAACCTACCCTCCTTATAATAAATTTCGTCCTCGAAATTTGTACATGTCCACGTCAATGTTGTTTGGTTAGGTATTTTGGGTGAAAAGATTTAGCTTAAAACTAATCTTTAAGAACTGGGTGGTTTCTTTTTATTGATTGAATAGGTAGGGGATACTTATTATTTACTGTTGTTTTAAAATAGCTGTAGGGTCAGTTCCATAGTAAAGTTCAATTTTGAACTCTTCGTCTCTAGTTGATGGTAGTCCATAGTGTATTATCTTTATAGAATAAGGGTATGAACATGACATCCTACTGTCAACAGGAACAGTGTCACCGATAAAACAACAGCACCAATAGTAATGCTAACAATTACGCCGATAAAACAGTGCCTTTGACTGTGACACCGACAATTACGCCGTTAAAACAGTGTCTTTGTCTGTAACGCCGACAATTACGTCGATAAAACAGTGCCTCTAACAGTGACGCCTAATAATTATGCCGATAAAACAGTAGTAATGTCGTTATAATAGTATTATCCCTTCTCCTATAAATTCCTGGCCCATTCGCACCTTTCACCATTTTGATCATCCATTTTCTTTTGCTATGAGAAAATGTTCTTCTTCTTTTTTATCTGAGTTATGGTTTCCTCGTTATCCGAGTCTAGTAATTCCTCCACTCCTTCGGTGCGTTTTACCACCATGCTGGTGCCGAAACCGCGAAGGTTCAAAAAGCTAGCTCGTAAATCTATTCGTCCACCACCGTTGAAACTCAACTCGGATTCTTCCGATGATGATCTTTCCTTGCCTTTTCAGTCTAGTAATTCCACCCCTCCTCCGGTGCGTTCTAATACCCAGTTGGTGCCGAAACCGTTGAGGTACAAAACGTTGGCTCATAAGACCATTTGTCCACCACTGGTGAGACTCGACTCAGATTCTTCAAATGAAGAGCTTCCACTTGCGAATGCCCCAGCACGGATGTCTCAATCTGAATCGCCTCCTAAAGGTAAGGATCCTTTATTCACTCGATCTACTCATTCTGATTCAAGCTCTGTTTCTCTAGCAGAATCGAAGGTTCCAGTCTCTAACCCGATGTGCCCAGAAACTCCTCCTCTTCCTTCAAGTTCAAAAAAACTTAGAGAAATTTCTAAGATATATGAGATTCAAGAAACTAGTGAGTTTTCTCAAGTAAACCCTTCTCCAATCCAATCTACAATGACTGCAGCTCCAGCTAGTGGTCTTAGTGATCAAGAGGTCATTAGAGGGTGCAGTAGAAGGAGACTAAGAAGGTTTATTGGTGTGAGAATGTGATCTTTGGGAAGATACACTGCAGAGATTAATTTAACTAAAGGAAGACGCTGGCTTGGAACTTTTGATACTGATATTGAAGCTGCTCTTGCTTATGACAAAGCTATTATCTCCATGAA
>JAJIYU010007404.1:0-19215 GCA_030144865.1 Tinospora cordifolia | reverse complement strand
TGGAATTGTTTGTCATGCTCTGCCTCAGCCGTGATTCCTCTTCTAGATACCAAAAATTGCTTGATTAAGCTTGTTGCAAGTCCTTTTTCTTTTCTGGTTTGCTGCAAACAGGAAACACAAGAAAGCAATCTTCCTATGTTTTGCTGCTTGCCTTCTTAGTTCAGCTATCAACTCTTCTCTTCTATTAGGTGTTCGCCCCTGCCTTAGTGCCGTTGTTCACATTGCTTCTTTTCTCTTTGCCGTTACTCTATTTGGGTTGGAATCCACCGTGATTGCTGAAATCCGTTGTGATTGGCTCGCGTTTGCTCGTGCTAGTTTGTGAAATCTTTATTGAAATTGTTGCTAAAATCACTGTGCTCTGTTTTGTGCTGGTTCGCATTTGCCCCTATTTTTACGTTACTGCAAACCAAAAAAAAAGAGGTTAACAAAAAGAAGAAGAAAGCCGGCGAAAGAAGAAACAAAGAAGAAGTCACGAGGTGCTGATCACGCAATTTGGTGCTAAAAAAAAGATTCAAAAAAAGAGAAGAATAAAAGAAAAGAAACAAAGAAGAAGCCTGTTGAATTGACACAACGTGCTGCAGCTAAAGTGCACTTGCCCTTGCTCCTCTTGCATTGTTGAAATCGTTTCTACTCGCCAGTCGATTGTTGTCACAACTGCTCGCCGTCGTCTGGTCTCACTAGCCTCCACCAATCTGTTCTTCTCGTCTCCACCATCTGCTATACATCAAAGAAAGAAAGAGAAGAAGACAACGAGAAAAAAGGAAAGAAAGAAGAAGAAAACCGCCGATGTCACAAAAAAAAGGGACAGTGAGTTACAAAAAAAGGAGGAATAAAAAATGTAGTAAAAAAAAAGAAAAAAAGGGGAATCGAAAAAAACAATGGCTTTGAATAATGGTTCTCATCAATCATCACTCCCTATTTTTGATGGCAAGAATATGATAGATGGAACAAGCAGATGAAAACTTTGTTTGGATATCAGGAATTATTAGATATTGTAGAGATTGGGTTTATTGATCAAGGTTACAACGTACCAATTAATTAGCGTGATACGGTCTGTGAAAATGGGAAAAAGGATAAAAAGGCATTATATTTTATCTTTCAAACCCTTGATGATGTTGCTTTTGAAAAGGTACAAAAAGCTGTTACAACAAAGTAAACATGAGATATTTTAGAGAAGTCCTACAAAGGTATAGACAAAGCCAGAAAGTACGTCTACAGAGTCTGAGATGTCAATTCAAACTGATTCAGATGGAAGATGCAGAGTCTATTGAGCTTATATTAACCGAGTACAGGTCTTGGTTAATCAGATGAAGAGCTATGATGAAAGGGTCGAAGATGTGACTGTAGTTGAAAAGATACTTCGATCCCTTACTATGAAGTTCGAGCACATAGTTGTTGTTATTGAAGAATCTAAAAATTTATCTATATTGACAGTTGATAAGTTGACTGGTTCGTTATAGGCTCATGAGTAGCGGATGAAAGAAAAGAGTGTAGAAAAGCACATAGAAAAAGCTTTGAAGATTGAAGCCTCTTCACATACAGACAAACATTCAGGGAATTCCAGGTTCAACAATTCTCAAAGTAAAGGGCAATCAAAACACTGTGGTCATGGCCGAGGATGTGGTAGAGGGCAACAACATCACCAAAACCAAGGTCGAAGGCACTCAAATAGCAGTTATGGCATTGATAGCGAACGCGTTGGTCATGGACGAGGTAATGATAAATCTAAAATTCAATGTTATGTTTGCAACAAATTTGGGCACTATGCAGCTGAGTGTTGTCATTGCCAGCCAAAAAATTCAAGCAAAAAAGCCTCATTCATCCAGACACATGATGTCCGCTACTCAAATACTATTGATGGCAGCATTAGTTCAAGATAGCGACATCGACAAAAATCTTTGGTATCTTGATACTAGGTGTACTAATCCCATGTGTGGCACACATGATTTAGTTGTTGACTTATATGAATCCATTCGCATAGAGATCAAGTTTGCTGATGATAGTAAGATTCATGTTATGGGAAAAGGCCGCATTTTAATCAAGCTGAAGAATGATGACCATCAGTACATCTCTCATGTATTTTATGTTCCAAACATGAAGAGCAACGTACTTAGCATTGGTCAACTGCTTGAGAAAGGCTACCATGTGCAGATGAAGGATAATCACTTAACCATGCTCAACAGTGAAGGTACTATCATTCTTAAATTTCTCTTGAAGAATCATTTATTTAAATTAGAGATTCAGAATGATACTTACGCATGTTTTCAAACTATTATTACTGACGAGTCATGGTTGTGGCATTTGAGATACATGCACTTGAACTTTAGTAGTTTGAAACTTCTGACTCAGAAGAAATTGGTTAAAGGGTTACCAATTGTCAATCATCCAAAATAGTTCTGTGAAGGTTGTATTCTTGGCAAGCAGCATTGCCAACCATTTGCAAGCTCATCCTCTTGACATGCTACTCATCTTCTAGATGTGATTTATTCTGATACGTGCGGTCTGATGTAGACTACTCGTAATGGAGGAAACAAATATTTTCTCACTTTTATTGACGACTACAGCAGGAAAATTTGGGTATACTTCTTAGCTTATAAATCTGACACTTTTGTTTAGAAATTTAAATCTCTTGTTGAAAAGTAGAGCAGTTGTCATATTAATGTGTTACGAACTGATGGTGGTGGTGAGTACACTTCTACAACATTTAGTGATTATTGTACAGCTCATGGGATAAAGCATGGGATCACAACTCCCTATACACCACAACACAATGGCGTTGCTGAGCGAAAGAACCGAAAAATCATGAATATGGCCCACAGTATGTTAAAAGCTAAAGGTATTCCACACACCTTTTTGGGTTGAAGCAGTTGCTTGTTCTGTTTATTTGCTTAATAGATCCCCTACAAAAGCTCTTTTTCATATCACTTCTAAAGAAGCTTGGAGAGAATACAAACCAAATGTTGCCCACTTGTGAGTTTTTGGTTCTATTGCATATGTACATGTTCCTAATCAAAATTCAAGAATTAGATGATAAAGACATGAAGACTATCTTTATCGGGTACAAGAGTGGCAAGTTCTGTGGCTACAAGCTTTATAATCCTACCACTAATGTAGTCATAGTGAGTAAAGATGTTTTATTTGATGAACAAGATTCTTGGTAATGGGATGATGTACATCATGCAGTTAAGCCCCCTCAGGCTATCTCTTTTGATGATGAAGCTTCTACCTCCACTAGTGTTCCTTTGAACACTAATAATAATGGAGTTGCTTCTAGTAGCAGACCTCAACGTGCTATCCATACACCTATCAAATTGCAAGATTTTAAAGTTTATTCTAATAATGCTATTAATGATGATGGGAGCTTTATTCATTATGCCATGTTTGTTGATTCTGATCCAATCACTGTTAATGAAGTTATGAAAGAAGAAAATTGGGTTGTTGTTGTGGAATTGGAGATTTATTCTATTGAGAAGAATGACACTTAGGAGCTTGTTACCATTCCCCAAGGTCATAAAGTAATTGATGTTAAGTGGTTCTTTAAGACCAAATGAAAGCCAAATGGTGACATTGATCATTATAAAGCACAACTTGTCGCAAAAGGTTATGAACATAAGCCTGACTTTAATTCTCAAGAGGCATTTGCTCCTGTTGCTCACATTGAGACCATGAGATTACTAATTGCTATAGCTGCTCAAAAGCATTAGAAAATTTATCAGATGGATGTGAAGTTTGCCTTCCTGAAAAGTTACTCACATGAATAAGTTTATGTGTAGCAGCCACCAAGATATGAAAAACATGGTCTTGAGGATAAAATCTATAAGTTGAAGAAAGCTCTATATGGCTTTAAGCAAGCTTCTTGGGCATGGAATAAAAGAATTGATCAGTTCTTTTATGCCAATGGTCTCCAAAAGTGTGGTTCTGAACATGCCTTATATGTGAAGATTGATACATCTACTGGGACCATGCTTATTGTTTGCCTCTATGTTGATGATTTGGTTTTTACAGGCAATGATGTCACAGTGATTTGAGAATTCAAAAAGGCTATGATGGAAGAATTTGATATGATTGATATTGGTCTCGTGTCATATTTTCTTGGCATTGAGGTTGACCAGCGTGATGATGACATTTTTTATCAGTCAGCATTGATATGCCCTAGATATTTTGAAGAAGTTTAATATGTCTGATTGCAACTTTTCTTCCACACCTGTTGAAGTTGGTACCAGGTTATCAAGGAAATCTAATAAAGCTCTAGTAAATCCTACACACTTCAAACAAATTGTTGGTAGTTTGCGTTACTTGACTTGCACACGGCCAGATATTTTATATGGAGTTGGATTGATTAGTCGATTCATGGAATCGCCCAATCATTTCATCTTGTTGCAGCTAAACGTATCCTCTGTTATATTAAGGGTACATTTTGTGACCCATGTTTTGATACACAAAAATATTCAGGTCCGACATATGTATTTTTTGAAATTTTTAATAGAAATACAAGGGTTTACCTCAATTTTTTTCAATTTTATATTATTTATTAGAAAAAATGAAAATAATGGAGAAAAATACAAATTTGAGGAGAAAATATATGGAATTATAGGAAAAATGTGATTTCTTGAGAGAAATAATTTTTGAAATTGATTATTAAATTTTTGGAATAATTATAGAATTTTTAGAGAAATTAATAGAATTTTTGGGAGAAAAAAATAAAATTTTTGTTGGATTATTTAATTTTTGGAGAAAATAATTGTATAAATGGTAGGAATGGTGTATAATTGGAGATTTTGATGAAAAATAGTGAATTAAATGATTTTTAATAATTTAAAAAAAATGTAAAAATTCGGATATATATAAGTGTTGTATGGAGGAGGGAAGTGGAAAATAACAAAAAAAAATGTATATGGAATTGGGCAGCCTAGGCATTGGGCCTGGACTGCCCAGGCCCATTCTGGGTGGGCCACACAGGGCACGGGCTGAATGGCCCATGCGGGCCGAGTTGGCGATGGGCTGGCCCACGCGCGTGGCAGCCTAGCACCCCCCCTCGCCCCCGGCCACCCCTTCTTCTCTTCCCTCTTCTTCTTGGTTTTCTTCTTTTCCAGCGAGAAAATTGTTGTAGGGACACCGTTTTCGGCCCCCAGATTTGGATCTTTGGCAACTCTGCCAGGCAGAGCATGAATAGCAGCCACCTGTGCTCCATATGGGGAAGCTTAAGAACCATGTGGATGGCCACGTGGCCACCTCTTTGCTCTGTGGGAAGGCATGCAACCAAGCAACAAAACCATCACCATTACTGTTTTTTTTTGCATGTTTGAGAGACCACTTCAACCCCTTCGTTCTCCGTCATCCCTAAGCCAAACCGAGCAAGAAATCACTCATTGGAAAGCCCTCACACTCCTCTTGAAGTCCCTACAAGCCTCTACCACCATTGCTTAACCAATAGAGACGAAACCAGCTGAGAAAACATGTTGTTTAATACTTGGAAACCCAGGAAACTAAAAAAGAGTGTTGATGTGAACTTCATAGGGCTGGTTCATACCCCATCCAAGGTCCATTTTGGAGGTATAATAGCTCATTTTAAGCCTTGTAGCGTCTAGTCTAACTTTTATTTTTTGATAAATAACAAATAAACTCTAGAAATGTGTCAAAAAGAAATGTGTCAAAAAGGGGGCTGAAATGGGTTGCTCACCAGTTGTGACATCAGTTTTGCAGGAAAGTTGTGCTTGAGAGAAACTTTGAACCACCATTTGAAGTAGATAGGAACATTGAATCGGTCCAAAGTTTGGAGTTATTAAAGCTCATATTAGGGACTACAGGAAGGTATAAAGTTCAAACTATAACCCTTTGTGAATATAATTTACTATGCTTACCAATGTGCCTTGTTAGTTAGGATTCTAGGACTTAGAAAATTTTCTGAAAAATTTTCCTTGGTTGCTATGTTGGAACTTGTAATTGAGAGTAGTTAGGGTTATGCTTGCTTGCTGTTTTGAATGAAACCTAGTGGATTAATCTTCTGGGATCTGAGAACCCTTAAAGCCAGCAGAGGAAAGCCTCGAATCAATGCTGTAGAGAGGAGAAATTAGGCACTTAAAAAGCTTAGAAAAACTAGGAAATTGAAAATCTGTTTCAGGACTGAAATGTAAAGAATCAATTGAGTAACAAAAAATGATTATTTTGGGTAGAGATTTGGTGAAAAGGTCACGGGATATGTCTAGAATATACATGCCAAATTTCAGAACATTCTAAGTTTGGAAGGTAGGTCAATTGGAGCACTTAGTGACTGCCTGTCACATGCAGTTCGGGGAAACTGAATATCTTGATATCACTATTGGAAAACATATCGAACGAGATCCAAAAATTGTGAAATAAAATTCAGGTAACTTTTTGGGAAGAATAGATCAAATCTGGAAATTTTTACATAAATCCAACAGTTGGATTGATTTCAGGAAATTTGAAAAATTTACTGTGCAGATAGGAAGAAAAACCCAAATTCCTGAATTCGACTGAAAATTTTGAAAGTGAATTAAATGACCAAACCTCAATGTTTTGAGCTGAAATTTGGTGGAGAGATTCCTAATTATATTAGTATATGCATACCAAATTTCAGAGCATTCTGATATTGATAAGTAGATCAAATTAGACAAACAGTCACTGCCTATCACAATGAATCTAAGAACACATAGACCCTGATATGTCAATTGAAAACACTATCAAATGGAGTCCTAAAATCATGATTTAAAATTTTGAAAAGGTTCAAGGAGTCTAAAATAGATTTGCAAAATTTTACACAAATCTGATGTACAGATTACCTATAAAAAAATTGGCAAGCTCGCTGCGTAAGAGAGCAAAGAGCCCAAAACTTGGCTAAGTGTTGGGATTTTGGAATTTTGACCCAAATCGCCTATGTTGACCCAATTTGGGCACTAATTGACTAAAAGTGACTAGGATGACTACATTGACCAGAGTTGACCAAGTTTGACCAATTGACCGAAACAGCTCGGGTCGACCGAAACTGAGTAGGGACAGTGAGATTAGAGATTAGGCTATTGCATGAATAGAACTGAGATTGAGTTTAATTGATGCATTGATAGAGTATTACGAGACTGGGCCGGTTGTCGACGGGACATCGGTGTGCAGGACCCAAGGTGAGTAATTTGACTTAGGTGTTTTCTATGACTTTTTTTCCTTGCATAAAACTTCTATGAAATGACATGATTTAAATGGTTTCACAAGATTTAGATACATCTGATTGGTTTTGAGATATGTAGATGTACATTGGTAGTGAGACCATAGGCTCGAGTGTCGAGCGTCGGGGTCAAGGTACTTGATGTGATTATGATAGACTCAAGGTTCGAGCGCCAGGGGCTAGGGCTTGTGACTAGTGCATCTAGCTCACGAACCCACTTGAGTCATGGCACTCGAGGATTGAGTGAGAGGAGTACGCCTAGCTCACGACCTGCTCGAGTGGCCAGTACACCTGACTTAGGACCCGCTCAAGCAATGACCATAGGTTGGGTTTGTTGAGTTAACTTAGCCTGGATATGTTTTTCTTACTGGCATGGATTTGAGATATTTTCTAAAACTGATGCACTGTTTATAATTTTTTTCATACTATGCCATGCTTTCCAATGTCATATCATTTTTACTGCTCATGCGTACCTGCATTGTTTTGGAGTATTGGTTATGGTTGACATGCTGATCTTTCTACTCACTGAGCCACATGAATTTTAGGCTCACTACTCTATCACTATTTCAAGTTCTTCAGTGGCTGATAAAGGGAAAAGGGTGGTGATCATCTGACTCCCTGATACTCTTGTCCCCTTTCTTTTGGTCATTTTATTTAGAGGTTGGTCACTCCATTTTTATGTATAAGTGGTCATTTATGTATTTTGAACAAGACTAATATGTAATGAAATGCTTCCACTTTATGTATTGCTTACCTTTTTTTTTAAGCGTTCCAATTATTCTGATATCATCTGTTGTTTGAGATTGGAAAGGGCTTAACAATGGTTGGCCAAACTCTACGTGGTGAGCGAGTTCGTCAGGCCACTGTGCCAGTTGGGCCGCCCTGGGCTTAGAGAAGGGGTCCCGACACATTTGATCATGGATTATTTTATTCTAACATTGCTAACTCTACTCTTTTTGGATATTCTGATAGTAATTGGGGTGGTGATCATGATGATAGAAAGATTACTTCTAGATATGCATTTTATTATGGTTCTACTGCATTTTTATGGTCTTCCAAGAAGTAGTCTATTGTTGCATTGTTTACATGTGAAGTTAAGTATGTTGCTACTGTTTCCAGTGTTTGTCAAGCTATTTGGTTGAGAAATCTTCTACACCAGATTCATATGTCTATTGATGGACCTACACCCATTTATGTTGATAATGTGTTAGCTATTGATTTGGCAAAGAATCCAGTGACTCATGGCCCAAGTAAACATATTTGTATGAGGTATCATTTCCTACGTGATCAGGTACAGTAGAAAGAGATTGAATTAGTTTATTGCAGGTCTAAAGATCAAGTTGTAGATTTGTTTATTAAGCCTTTGAAGATCGAGATATTTTTTATGTTGAAGACTGCATTGGGTGTGTGGAACAACTGAATTATGGGGGAAATTTAATTAATTCAGATAATTTAGCTTATGGAGGGATGATAGAATTATGATAGTGATAGAATTTTGATCTAGATTATCTGATACTAGTATTTCAATCTGAGTCAAATTAGTGTTATTAAGAGTTTAGATAGTGTCAAACTAGGTAGTTTGAGTTAATCTCAAATTGAGATTAATTAGTCTATTAGAAGTCTTTAGAGTTTAGAAGAGGCGTCTATAAATACACCCTAGAGCATTCATTGTAATTCAATTCAATAGAGAAATAAAGTTTAGAGTATTTTTTATCCGACAATTGCAGGGGCTTTTGGCAAAAATCACAACGGTTTTTGGTCAAAATCATAAGGGCTTCTGGGCAAAATAATTTTTTTTTGAAGAGGCATTCACTTTGAAGTAGACTTTTGTTTTTTTTTTTTGGTAGTTTCAAAAGTGAAGACGCAGGTATGAATTTCTTTTTTTTTTTCAATTGAGGTACAATTTTTTTTTTGTCTCAAAGTGAAGCATCTTCATTGAAGAAGCCTTCACTTTGAGTAGAATTTTTTTTTTTTAGTTTACCTCCACTTTGAGGTAGAAATTTTTTTTTCCAAAGTGAAGATGTCTTCACTTTGAGACTGAAAAAAGAACGCATTCACTTTCAATCTCAAATGAAGACCTAATTTATTATTATTTTTTTCTACAAAGACTAATTTGATTTAAAAAATTTAATTGAAGACAAATTTATTATTCACTGAATACGCCTTCACTAAAAGGAAAGAAAACAAAACCCCTTTAAAAAGAAAAAAGAAAGAAATTATTATATTTTTTAGCTTTTCGCTAGAAAATACTTTCAGTAGAAAGCTTGATTTTTTTCACTCTCAAAGTAAAAACCAATTTTTTGTGAAAAGTCATAAAAAATATTTTTTTCTGCAAAGTCTAATTTAATAATTTTTTTTTAAATGAGAATAATTTATTATTTATTGAATACATTTTTCATAAAAAAGGAAAAAAACCCAAAAAAAGAATTTTTTTACTTTTTCGCTTCTTTCTAAAAAATGTCTTTACTTTGAGATATATTTTTTACTTTCAAAGTGAAGACCAATTTTTAGTAAAATGTCATAAAAATGTAAAGACTAATTATTTATTTTTTCTACAAAAACTAATTTGATAAAAAAAAAATTTTAAGTGAAGACAAATTTATTATTTAATGGATGCACATTTCCTTAAAAAAAAGAAAAAAAGGGAACCCTTTACAAGGAAGAAATGAATTGAAGTACTAAATAGGTCATCATTTGGAGAAAAAATTAATAGAAACTGAAATGAAATATTACCTTCATTAGAAATAAAAATTTTATATCCTAATGAAATAAAGGAATGGAGATGCCATAATTTTTGAAAAATTATAAGCAAATGAATTAAAATACGAAAGATGTCATAATTTGAAAATAAAAAAAAATTAATACCAAGTGAAATCAAATACCGAAGATGCCTCCACTTAGGAAATGTTTTTTCACAGGTGTCTCCACTTCACTTATGAAATGATGAAGACTAAAGGCGCATTAATTTGAAAACGAATATTAAAACCAAATGAAAATAAGTACTAACGCCTTCATTTGAAAAAAAAATGATAAGGAAATGAATTTAAGTATTGAATACATCATAATTTGATTGAGAGAAATTTAATTCCAAATGAATTAAATACTGAAGATGTTTTTATTTGGAATAAAAAATATTTAACACGAAATTTACAACCATAGAAGTTGAATTCCAAAATCTCATAAATTTGTCTTCACATTTTTACGATGCTTTACTAAAATTTGGTTAAGTGAAAAAAAATCTCAAAATGAAAGCGTTTTTTATTAGGAAGCTAAAAAAAACCTTTCCTTTTTTTTTCTTGTGAAGGGTTTTTTCCCATTCTGTTAGGGAACACGTATTTATTGAATAATAAATTTATTTTTTACTTAATTTTTTTATTAAATTAGTTTTTATAGAAAAAATAAATAATTGGTCTTTACATTTTTACAACACTTCACTAAATATTGGTCTTCAGCTTGAGAGTAAAAAAAATTATCTTAGAGTAAAGACGTTTTTTAAAGAGAAGCTAAAAAATAAAATAAAAAATCTTTCTTTTTTCTTTGTAAAGGGTTTTCCTTTTTCCTTGTGAAAGAGTTTTTTTTTTATCTTCTTTTTACGAAAGACGTATTCAATAAATAACAAATTCGTCTCACTTAAAATTTTTTTATCAAATTAGTCTTTGCAAAAAAAATAACAAATTGGTCTTCACATTTTTACGATGCTTCACTAAAAATTGATTTTCATTTTGAGAGTGAAAAAGAATTAATCTTTCCACTAAAAGTATTTTTTTAGTGAAAAGCTAAAAAAAAATAATTTCTTTCTCTTTTCTTTATAAAGGAGTTTTTTTTCCTTTCTTTTTAGTGAAGGCGAATTTAGTGAATAATAAATTTGTCTTCACTTAAATTTTTTTATCAAATTAGTCTTTGTAGAAAAAAAACAATAAATTAGGTCTTCATTTGAGATTGAAAGTGAAGGCATTTTTTTAAGTCTCACAGTGAAGACATCTTCACTTTGCCAAAAAAAAAAAAAAAAAACTTCTACCTCAAAGTCGAGGTAGACTAAAAAAATTTTTACTCAAAGTAAAGGTGTCTTCACTTTATTTTGAGACAGAAAAAATAAATCTACTTGAAGTGAAGGCATCTTCACTTCACTTTGAGGTAGAATTTTTTCCCTATCTACGCCTGACTTTTGAGACTGAAAAAATAAAAAATTCTACCTCAACTAAAAAAAAGAAATTTATACTTGTGTCTTCACTTTTGAGACTGAAAAAAAAAATTTTTACTTCAAAATGAAGGCGTCTTCAATGAATATGCCTTTTAAAAAAATTATTTTGCCCAGAAGCCCTTGCTATTTTGACCAAAAACCCTATGATTTTTCCAAAAAGCCCCTACGATGGGTTTTTAGTTTTTTTTTTTAATTTCTTGAAGGTGTTTTCACTACCTTCACCAAGAATTTTTTTTTTCAAATAGCCATTCTTGCAGTGTTGTTTTTGAGAATACAAGTAATAAGAGATTGAAAAGCTCTAATTCTGAATCTAAAAATGAGGTAAAGAATGGTTTCTTAAAACCAAAAACAAGGATCTTGCCCAACCTATTAATATATGAAATTTGAAGCCAGATGAGAAGTCTACAGAAGAAGAAGTTGCTGAGAAGCTATAGAGAAACCTAAAATGAATCCTTTTTTTTTCTAAATTAAAAAAGATTTCAGTGTGTCTTCACTTTGGGAAAATGTAATTTTTTTTCAATTGAAGGTGTCTTCACCTTAGAAAACAAAAATATAATCTAAAGTGAAGACAACTACAATTGTTTAAATTTTTTTAATTCAAGTGAAATTGAAGACACCTTTACTGGGTATAAAAAAAAATTAATTTAAAAGATTTTAGTGCGCCTTCAGTTAGTTTAAGTTTTTTTTTCATGTGAAGGCACACACATCACCCACCCAGCGTGCTGCCATGTGCCTAGGTGGTGTTCAACTTTATGCTGATTGTACAAAACTAAGGCAAGATAGTCAATATTTTTAAATAAGGGGTATTTGTATAATTTTAAACAAAATTTGGGACAATCAAGTTGAAAGCTCCATGAATCCATCCTTCACCAAATTGTGTGATCTTGGTGAAGGATGGATTCATGGACTAGAATGATGCAAAGCCTAGAATGATGCTAAAAGAAGGTTGAGATCATACCCAAACTCTGTCTAGGAGGTTAGAAATGGTGAAAAAAAAAATCCATGGTGTTGCATATGTTCAACACTTCGTCAAATTTCTAAGCGAAGATCATGGGTAGTGACTCTAATTCACGACTCTAAAGCTCTTGATTGGAGACCGCGTGGTGTGCATGGCTTTGAGACTTTGAAACTAAGATGTTTGGTGAGTAAACTAAGCAAAGAATGAGGAGATTTGTTGTTGATTAAGTCATTCAGACCGTAGATTGAAGATGACTAGCTTGATAATCATGGATGAACAATTAAACATGTTCAAGTAAGGTACAAAACCAATCTTGAAACATGGGATGGAATACTCTAAAAGTTAGGAGCTATTGACCATAGATGAACCATATTGTAAGGAACACACTAGTAAGATTTTAGAGGAAATGCACAAATAGATTGACTACAATTAGTTTATGAATTCACCACATTAATACAATTTAACAAAAAATGCACTATTTTGGCTTAAGTTTAAAAATATGAAAAACTTAGGTTAGGCTTGTCATATGAGGCTAAAATTTGGTGTGTAGAAACCTAAAGTACTTAAATACTTAGTATCTAAAATTCACAACAAACTGAGTTTGGGAAGATGGATAATCGAACTAATGAATATACCCTAGTTGCAAATGCTATTAGCAACAATGGAGTTTGGAATTTAGACCTAGACCGCATATCAAATGATGTCTAAAATATTCCAAAGTAAAATTCTATAAATATATAAGGAGTTTAGTAAAAATCTAGAAAGTTTGACACTAATTCAATGTTTGGACTTGTCTATTCTGGAATAGGGAAAAAGACTAATAGGGAACCTAAATCAGGGGCTTAAGACACTTAAAAAAATTTGAGAAAAATCTTTGTGACACTAAAGTGGTTGAGGAAACTCTATGCTGGATTTGGAAGCAATTGAACATAAGATGAAGTTTAGAAAATTCTACAAGTTGAACCATTGTACATATATTGAGTATACGTAAAGCCTATATTATAATCCAAGTGTGTGGTTGTGTAACATTGGATTGATTTGACTCAAAGATGTGGTAGTAGACCATCCACAAAACATATTTTGACCTATAAGGGCTAGTTGAGTAAAGAGTTGACCAAGTTATTGATTCTAAATTATATTGTAGAATGTGATTATGAGCTAAAGGTGTGTAGACTCGTATAATTAACAACAACTGATGTGATCAGGGTTTCCAAGGCTCAAATATTTTTGAAATAAAAATAGAGGACATTGCACATATCATGAATACTTTCTTTAATTTATTGACTTAAGTATGTACATTCTGTTAACATAATATATACAATTGCATTTTTGCTTTTTACATGGTTTATCAAATTTTATGTCTATTCTGATCGAGACATTGTTTGGGTTTGTGAATGAGACTTGGTGAACTTATGTGTTACTATAGTAACACTGTATGTAAGCAATAGTCAATAGACATAAGTCTCTAATTATGGACAACTTGGCTCATGGGAGTTTCGAGGTTGAACTTATGTGTTTTTATCAATGTATGATCATGATTATCTTGTGGTTGGTTTGAGATCTGTCATAAATCATCATATGAACATTTGAGCATGCCTCCTTATGTTTTCATAAAACTTACATCAAATGATAAGTTAGAATTGTTACCCACTGAGCCCCACATTATTTTTAGATCACTCTCTATTATATATTTTTTAAGACCTTTCAATTGCATAAGGGTAAAGGTCTACTGATTGAGTAGGATTTGAATACATTTATTTTGGGTATTTTTATAGGTCTTCTAAGGTATATACTTAGTACTTTTGGACTCCACTATATAAACAAACTTTGTATAAGTATATATAACCTATAAATGTCAAACTTATGTAATTAAGTCTTCCACTGTATGCGACATTTCTTACATATACTATGGTTATTTAGATGTTTAATCTGTTGATATTGAGGCTTAACAATAGTTAGACGAGTTGATGGAGTTGATTCACGCATTAGGCTATTGTGTCGATTAGGCCACTTGAGGGGTCACAATAATGTTGATATCAAAGCTAATGTGGTATTGGAACCCATGTTTTATTATGAATGCAAAATAGTGGAAAGAGAGTCAATTTTTGTGGACATGTGATCCAACAAGGCCTAATTAGGATAATTACCTTAGTTAGGTTGTGATTCATGATTTGATTGGTGTTGTGGGATGTGTGAATTATATGTTGACGATGTACTAAGTAGGTTTGTTTTCATGTGAACTTATCAAGGTTGCAAGATGTGAAACAAATTTGGTGAACGGTCATGGCTAACATGGGTCATAGAGGTTGTTGAAATGATGTTGACTATTATGAGCACACTCGCATGATGCTAGCTCAATTAGAGGCAATGATGAACTAGGTATTCTACCATTGGAGGCCTAACAGTCAAGGAAAATGGGGAGGGTGTAGCCGACTCTTGTGATAGTTCCTCTAGCACCCACTAGCAGTTCTTTGAGTGTTAATCTTGAGAAGAAGAAGAAGAAGAGTGAAGTTGGACCCTCTAAGGGGAAATAGGTTCAACAAGCCTATAAAAGATGTGGTTGATAGATTTATTGGCAGTAAAACTGTTGAAACCCCTTCCCTAAGCTAAATGGTCATCTGACTGACACAATAACTTAGCGAACCCATTCATCAAGTCAAGCTCGCCCTATTACTATTAAGGTTCTTAAATCATAATCCAAAGTAACATTAGAATAACTATAAGCATTTATCAAGTAAAGTGCGAGAATAACCAATAGATTACAATTAAGTCTTAAAACAAAGACAACCCTTTCCATACATTATACAGAGTTTTCTCTTATAGATTTAAATACCATCTTATTTCAAAAATATAGTTGGACCATTAATTACATAAACATAATTAACCAACTTGTAACAAAATTTAGAACAGAGAAGGGGACCACCAAGGGAATTAGGGAATTGCAACTCCTTTCCCTTTGTCAGCTACTGACAGACCTGAAATGTTAGTTTTAGACTAGTGAGCCCAAGTTACAATAGCAGGCTCAGTGAGTATTAAGTCCAACATACTACTTATAACAAGAATCTCAAAAATAATGCATGCATGCGTGAACAGTAATAATAAAGTAGTACATGAAAACATGACACATAAAGAAATACAGTTATTGTCAGGACCCCTTCCCTAGAGAAAAGGACAAATTGACTAGTACAATGTTGTGACAAACCACTCCCAAACTAAGCTTTCTAAAACACTGTTAAGCCTCTTTCACTATATTCGTACATAACACCATCAGAGTAATCATAAAAGAATGCAAAAGTAACTAAAACATATAAATGAAGCTGGAATTTAAGCCAAACAAAAGTTGGTTATATACAATTCCCTAAATGTAGCTGTAGCAGAAGTGTTTAAGTCAAAATATTTATAATGGTTTCCTAACTCTCAAAATAATGAATTGCATAGAGAACCTACCAAAATAATTTGAGAATGTCGAACTACGCTATAACCATCCTTTTCCTTTTATCCGCAGTAGAAGAACCTAAAATGTTAGAGTAGTGAGCAAAATTTGTCCACAACGACTAAATGAGTAATATAGTATAATCTAGAACTTAAAAATACGAATTCTATAAAGCAATGTCATGTACGCATGAACAATAATATTACGCGAGTGAATGCAATAGTTAATGAATTTTAAAACCACAATGCAATTGTGCACCTTTCATTTTGAAAACGGTTTTAATAATGAAAACACATTTGAAGGCTCCCACTAGCCTCCAAGGCAATAATAAATCCACTTCAGTAGACTTATCAAATAGTTTGGTGCATTTTCATACAACATCATAAGGATTTGCCAACACATACCTCATGTATGGCAGCCTCAAATCCTCAATAGGTGAGCCAATTGAAGATCTATATAGAATGTACCTCCAGGTGCAGCAGTATCCGGTCTTCAAAGCTCAACCACATCCAATACCTTAACTTGTACCATCAAACCTTGAGATTCAGTACACATTTTCATTTACAAAAAACTCATTTAAAGATTGTAATTACATTGCAATATGTAATAACATTTCATTTATGAACAAAATAACAAGCTTAAGTGATAATTTAGAAAACACTATTCATAAGGATGCTCACTTTCCGGTGCTCCTCTCATGACCGATTGCATTCTGCTAACATTTGATCCTGCGTAATTAACGCGAGTTCTTAATATCTACATGAAACTTGACTCAAATCTAACTTTATGGTCCTTGGTCAATCAAAGGATTGATTCAGTCAATTGTGGTCCATTTATTGATTTAGTCAAATTTGGTCAACACAGTAAGCTCTAATCAAGCCTGACACTCATTGACCTGGATGCTCGATAGGGTCAACATGGTCAACAAGGTCAATTAGTGTCATTCAGTCCCTAATATCGACCAAAATGCCAAAAACTTACATCATTGACACGTGTCCCACTTTTGGTATACAATGACCAACCTTTTTATAATTTTGTAGTTCAATACAATAAATAGAAAATTTTTAATTATTTCTTATGTTATGCATTTTTTCGGTAAGTATTTCATGTATACAACATAGTATATATAACATTATATAACCTTATATAACCTTATATAACATTATATATCCTTATAGAACCTTATATACATTATTTATTTATTTATCAATCCTCAAATTGCATAAATGCACAGTTAATATATCAATTGACCACAAAAAACCTAATTTTAGTGTCATTGAGTCCAAAATTTTATTTTGAATATTTTAATACCCGTCAATTAAAATTTCAGTGTCAATATGTACAACCCCTATGTGTCAACTTTTAATTATCATATAAATCCTTAGGGCCTACATGAGTACAAATAAACTATATATTCATGTTCTACTCGTTGATCTGAACATAATGACATACATATCATGTAGTTTTATTCCTAGTAAAAATACATCCTAGTTTTGGGTCACACAATAGACTGAAACTTTTTTTGAAGCTATAGAAACTGTATACAACATTCATATCAATTTTGTATTAAAAAGAAGAGAAAATAATTTATTCAAAGTGACGAATCTTCAAAAAACTGGCAGTTTTTTCTTCCCTCTTTTCTTTCTCTTTTCTTCCTTCCTATTTCGTTCTCTGGTTTCTCTCCTATGACCTCTGCCAGATTTGTGAGAATGAGAGAATTGTGAGAATGAGCATGAGATTGGATCATGAGAGAAAACACTATATATAGCCATTTATTTATGTGGGTCCCACCCCAAAAATCAAGATAACTTTTGCCTCCCTTCTCCTTATCTACACCTCATAGGGATTATCATCCTTTACATATACATATTTTTTCTTTTCTTTTTTTTTTTTCAAAAAACTCCATAGTCATCTAACACATCATCATCTTTATCCATTCTTTTGCATTTTTCCAATATGGTTGTATTATCATCAAATTCATTTATATCATTATATATATATATAATTTTTTTAGTTAAACAAAAAAATTTTATGTACATTTTTTGCTATGTAGTAGTAGCGAAAATGTGACAACCTGACTCCCGATTCCTCTCCCTATCTCTGTCTTTGATGAAACGAGCCATCATGGGGCTGCGTGCAGAGACAGCGCGCGCCTGTTCGTTCAGTGAGAGACGCTAGACGTCTGGTCGTTTGCCGAGAGCAGGAGGCCACGTAGTTCATTTCTCTTTCTTGTTCTATCTCATGTTTCAAAACCCTTCTTCTAAATAGGTTATGAAGTCAAAATTAAAATGTGCAATGACCATCAAAATGCTCGTTCCTTTTTCAATAAATGTGAAACTCATTAAAAAAATGCATGCAGTGAAATTCTAATCACTCATAAATTCGTAGTGAAATTGTATTTGACCAAGTGAAATACTTTGCAGCGGAATAAAATTTCAAAATCATTTCTAATGCATAAAATGAAGATAAACAAACATGGCCCAATAGGCCTAAGTCTCAAAATATTTTAATTTACATGTGAAACAGTTCGAGATAAAAGAGGACACATGCCTTGTTCGAATTATTTATAACAAAAAGAACAAAACAGTCAACCAAAAGGAAAGCTATGACAACCTCCCAGCGAGGTCTCATCCCAAACTGACGACCCCGAATGCTGGCCTACTCCTGTAGTGCCAATGATCACCTATAATGAAATAATGAGGTGAGCTCGAGAGCCCAGTGGATCATCCCTGTACATCACTAGCATTATACAAACTAGAATATCAAACATGCAAACACTTTCATTGCATTAGGCATTTCACACATTTACTTGTTTTGTTATCATATAATACTAGAAGAGTCCATAACCCTCGGTATCCCTGTGTGGTCCAGGAGCAAATCCAGGGGTAACACCTGAGGGCCTTAGGGTCTATGATGACACCTTAAGGCCTGTCACAGTGCCAGTACGTAGAGTTATTAAATCTTAATTTACTCTTATTTATTCATACATATCATTTAAAGTCATACATAGGCATCAAACATAACATTCAAAGTAAACAAATCAGATATGTTCGGCCATTCATGGAGATCAACTCATAGAAATCTCTATCTAAGCATGTTATAACAGAAACAACCATGCATCATAAATATACACCAAGTCAATTCCGAACAAAGTCAATCAAACAAGTCCTAGTATGCTTCTAAACACATCCTAAGCTAACCAAACATCATGTTATGCATTCAGGATTTGGATAAGGCTAGGGAGTAAAAAAATCACACCCACATTTAGTACTCTTTTGTTTCGCGCCTTGCTCCTCGCCACGCATGCCTTAGATTATCAATCTATAGGGTTTTTTTAACAATGAGATAATGTAAGTCTAAGGCATTCATGTAACACCCCAACCCCCGTATCATTAAGCATTGGATGCATCCACCATTTTTCTTGACAATGGACTAAACCAAACGGC
>JAJIYU010007403.1:0-19238 GCA_030144865.1 Tinospora cordifolia | reverse complement strand
TTGTTATAACAGTGGATGCAACAGTGGTTATGTCCACAAATGGTTAAGTCCAAGTTAACATGCGGGGGTCGGGGTGTTACATTCCATTACGGCTAGTATATTTACGCCAACTCCTGGTCTCTAAGGATGATACAAGACCCACCATACGCGACCGTCTCATACCAGTAGAATACAGTGTGTGCAAGTTCTTCCAAAGAGTCCGTTCATTGCCCATTACAATTTCGCAAGTGTTTCCCTCCCTAAGGCTAACACAAGACCCACCATACGTGATCGTCCCATACCTAGTAGAATACAGTGCGTACCAGTTCAGCCGAAGGAACCGACCACTCACCATACCTAGTCGCTAGTCTCCGAGTTCAGTCTTCCTCTATACCTCATCATCTCTAAGCATACCACACTGAGATTCCTCACCATAGTATTACAGAGAGATCTGCGATATAGGATACTCCTAAACTGTGTCATGACCAATCAAGTGTGTGTTTTCACGTTATCAATCTCTATCCTATGCCCTAAAGCTTTTAATTTATGATCCACTACGCCTTCTGGCACACCAGTGTTTACCTAGACCTAGTGTTTCAATACTAAGTACCTTTTTTTTCCTATGTGATACCATCGATCCCAAGTCTCGGACAATTCCTAAGTAGCGTAACACTCGCAGGGAGCAAAGCTTCCACTTACAAGGCTACTACCCGTACTTCTGTCCACCTGCGACTGGTAACTCAAGCACGTTGGTATCACCTAAGTCTTTTCTATACTTCTAGCCATCTAGTCTTTTACTCGTGATTACTATTCATTTTTTGTTCACTTTTCAAAAATCAAAACCAGTGAAAATTTCATTTCCAGTGAAAACAAAATCCGGTGACCATTTCCAGTGAAAGACCAAGTCCAAAATATTCCATTGGACTAAACTCTTTTCCCAGAGAACTACTAGCTAAGCTCAGATACCATTTTGTGGTATCAGAAAATATATGTGCCCAGTGAACCACTAGCTAGCTCTGATACCACCCTGTGACACCCCGGCCCCCGCTCTAGGAGCCATCCATCGCTACGCCTTACGTCGGGGCCCAGCACCAAGACTCGCGCTCCCCTTCGGCTACTCTGCCGTGTGTGCGAGATAAATCACATCAATGCTCCAACGTCAGAGACCAAGGTCATCACTAACCATTTTCTAAATCCATACAATCGATGCCCCTCCTTACCCCTAGACTCAGTGGATTAAAATATAAAAATCATTTCCTACGACTATTCACTAACAGTACATTATATCAAGACATGTCACCAGAATTTTCACAAAAATATTTACAATAAATCAAGATACAGCAGCGAAAACCATCAAAATCATCAGCTCATATAGTAGGGTTTCAAGTATGACTGAAAGTATACATGTCATGTGCCTTTGAAGGCATTATCTCAAAACTTAATATCAAAAATTGGCTCAGAGAGCAAAATTTCCAACCAACATTTTAAAATATACAACAGTCCCAAAAGGAAATAAGTGGTTACATGGCTTGTTCAAAATATATACATGATTTGTGAAAGTTGAGACAAAATAAGAATACAAGTCCAACGGCGACCTCCCAGCAAGATCACTTACCAACCCCTGAATCAACTGGTCAACTAGTGTACTCCACCTCTACGAGTACCTGTAAAAGAAAAGGGGGTGAGCTCAAGAGTCCAGTGGATCATCCCTACACATCATTGGCATTATATAAACCAAAATCCAAAACGTGCACACACTTTCATTACATTAATCGTTTCAAACAGTCATTTGTTTTGTTGTACCCTAAGACCAAAAGAGATCTTCTCCCGGTGTTCCTCAGTGCCCAGAAATCGAGCCCAGTTGATAACGCCTTGAGCTATGCTACCATACCCGAACCTGGCACACATCCAAAAATAGGTGCAATGGTGTACAGCCAATGCTCACCCATCCGAGGAACTCTCAGTCGTCGCAGGTGGCCCCATTAAGAACACTGACGATGGGATCCGAAAGATTTCGTGCGGCAAATATGGCCACATCCACGAGTCGTCGACAAATGCCATCATCGCCCCGGTACATGGAATTTTAAGTCTTAATTTAATCTTCTTTAGTTTCCAATTATTTTCATTCCATACCATATCATCATGTGATGCTCATGAATAATGATGCAATTCAGATAATGAAACTATCCTATCAGTCATGCATAATATTCACTCAAATAACGATAAAGCATGTAAGCAGACATTATGCTCAATTAATAGTTAAAACATTCCAGAATCATATTCATCCTAACATGCATTCTACCATCCTATGCTACACAAACATCATGCCTTGAACTTCAAGCCTACATAATACTAGTGAGCAAGAGAATCCCGCCCACCTGATAACACAAAATGACCCTTGCGCCTACTCACAAGAATCACGCTCAAAGTCCACAATCTGAAATGATTAAACCTCGTTATTCACTCCAAATCACCAAAAATCCCCCTTTAACAATAGTACAAAAATCCAAATTTCCATTTTTTCCACACAAAAATGCGAAATTATAGTCAACATGTTCTAAATTAAGAATAACACACATTTAAAACTGACTACAACATCAAAAGAAGAATAGATTAAGTTTTATTACATATCAAAGGATTTGCATCTTCAGAAACCCTCCAGATAGGTGAAATTCCTCTGAATCCGTCAAAAACTGCAATTGAACAGTTGAAACTTCTATAATTCAGTTCTAAATCAATAAACTCGCAATTTAGAAGGAAGATCCGGACCTATTTGGTTTCGGATCGTCTTATACATCAAAAAAACCTTAAACCCTCATTTTTGAATACTGAATCTGAATGAATATACAGATCTTGAACTGAAAGGATTAAGAGGTTCAGATTCATATCTTAGATTTTGAGATCCTCCTTGAATCAGCTCTAGACCGTGTCTCTGAAGCTTTGGATCGATTTGGGAAAGTCTGGGCATGAAATGACTAAGTCAAGGGCTTGAATCTTTTTAAATTTCACATAATTACCGCAGTCAGCACTTTATGGACTGCGGTCACCCATGTGACCTATTTTTTTTTTGTGATTTTTCACTGATTATCGCGGTCGGCCTTCAATGACCGCGGTCAACAGTTTGATATCTTGTTTTTCAACATTTTTTCCCATTATCCAACATTCTGATTTATTTTATTTTCATACCATACTATATAATAATCATTTAAAACATGTTTTCAAACATTTTTACATTTATTTCATAATTTTTAAAAATCTATTTTTGATGTGTACGCGTTTGAGAAATCCGAGGTATTACAACATACATGTAACATTATTTAAACAAAGCTTTTTTTGTAATTTTTTTTAAAAGGTGTTTACATTGCGGCGCTTGATTGGTCATCAAAATCATCCTCATAATCTAAATATCCATCGGTGCTCTCAATAAAGACAGGTGTCCAAAACCAATTCCCAGACCTCCAAGCTCCTTTATATCCATTCTCTTCATATCCAGACTAATCCATTTTGTACTACATTTTCACTCTGAGTAATTAGAAAGTTATGCCCTATTCAGGATATAATCAAATGTAGCACAATATTTGGTGTTCAAGAAATAACCAAATGCAACACAATATTTGGTGATTTTGCAACTTCGTTGGCTTGGCAAAAGGAAGGTATTGAAATTAAAATTATGGGAACAACAAATCATGAAGTTTAGATGATAATAAAATGGACAGTTGTATCCTAGAAGAGTGAATAAATCGGAAAGAAAATATCTTAATGGCGAAAGTGCAAACCGGTAAGATGGGTTTCTAGCTTCGACGGTGAACAGTGAATTGTCGTGAGGGCTTTTGGCATTGACAACAAACGACAAACTAGCATGATGGTTGAACCCTTGACGGCAAATGATGAATTGGGGAAGAGGGGGGTTGACAGCAAACAACGAACTGGTGAAGACGGGCATTGATGGCGAATAGTGGTCTCTGGGAGAGAGTTTTACTGCGTTTGGGAAGTTACAACGTATTTGCGTTTGAAAAGTTCTAGCAGGGTTTTTATTGTATTTGTGTTGTAGATTTAAGTGGAGACGTTTTTTGTAAAGACGACTTCTGAAAGGCACCTTTTGTATGGACGGCTCTCAGGAACCTCTTTTATAAAGATGTCGTTGGCCACAAACAAAATAAAACAGCCACATGGACAAACAAACAAAATGAAAAAGTTACTTAGACAAACATGTGGCCTGTGACTATTAAAAGCTGGGTGGATATAGGATGAAAATGGTAAGTTAAGATATTTTTAAATTTTTTTTTCTTTTTGTATTATTAAAAGTAAAAAAAAAAAAAAAAACCCGCGATTCCCGTGCCCCAAACACGCGGTGAGCCACCGCGACGAGTTCTTCAATGGGCAAGCCGTTGTCCGGAGCTTGCAAGGCTCGGCCTTTTTGTCCTCTCACATCTCCTTGGCTGTTCGAATGAGGATCTTCCTGGGTGTCGGGTGGGGTTTGCTCTCGGATTTGTTCTTCGGATGCCGACGTATGTCTCCGTAATGTGGATCGTCTCGATGATCGTGTGCCTCTAGGGTTTGATACGTGACAATGGATGAAGAAGGGATTGATCGGAAGGTTTTGGGAATTAGGGTCCTGTGCATTCAAACCCTAGAGTTCGAGAATTGAAATCGCTGCTTGCTCATGAGCTCCAGCTGTTCGAAGCTTCAGTTCGAGAGACGGTCAATAAAATGAAATGGGTCGTACACTTGTTAAATATTTTTTTGATAGCGACTATGACTTGTGTTCGTAGGAGAGACGGTTGGCATCTCCACTAAGAAGTTATGTTTATTGTTTTCACATCTTTTGTTGTTCGAGGGGAAACTCGAGTTTTCGGTTAAAGGGTCAACAATGGAAGACTGATCGATCAGAGCTGTAGAATAATCCCAAAGTTGAAATTGCCGCTGCAGCAAAGTTGTCTGCGATATCAAGATCAGTACTTTGATTCATTACATTGTCTTGCCATATAATGGGTTGGCAATTTTGGTATGAGAGATTTGATTGAAATTGCTCCACATTGGTTCGCATGAGATGATGATGTGGAACTTGAATGTGACCGTATTCATTTCAAAACGGAGCTGATGATGAACAAGGAAGAGCTGAAGTGGTAGTAGTAGTGGATGAAGCTTGGATTTGATCTTGATGGATTAACGAAGCTTCAACTAATGATGGGATCAACTGGGTCTGCTGCATTTGGGGATTAAAGCATAGCTGAGTTTCTTGTTTTAATTGTAAATGTTACCACTCGTTGATATCTTTCTAATTGTGTAATTACTTCTTTTGGCACTTGTATATATTGCAATATCAATTAAGATCAATGAAAGCAAGCTATTCACAAAGCTATTTTGATTGATTACTTTGAAAAATCATGCTATGTGATTTTCATGAAATCTAGTGAACTGAAAGCATATTTGGAATGGTCTAATGCGGTAGAAATTAAACGATCTGTATGTGGAAAGCCCTCCACAATTATCTTCCTACTAACGGTATCCCGGCGATACGAAATGTTCTAACTGTTCATCGGCCCGTGGAAGATACACCATCCACAGTGCAGTTGAATGCCATTTTGCCTGCGCTTTCTGGTAATTTGAGAGGCCTTCGAATTGACTCCATGGCTCTTCAATGTAACTATATTATTGATATATGGAAGGAGCTCCTTCTATGCAAATTCTAGCTGTTGGGAATGACTTTGCTCTTCAATGGATTATTGTCGTTGCCAGAGACTCTGGAGGAAAAGAAACAATTTCCTTCTTGTATGCCTAGATGTGGCTTATTTTCAATGTTTCAAACCAGTAACTTTCTTCTTTTCTGTCAGAAGAAAAAATTTATTACAAAAAGAAAAAGACCGAATAAATGTACTAGCTAGCCACCAAAAAGAGATACCCGGTAACAGAATCAAAACTCAAAAATGATACAAATTTTTATTACATCATTATGTAATAAAATAAAGGCCCTATTTCTTTTAAGATAGCAATTATGTATATACACACAAAGAAGGACGACTTTCATGTTCAATTAAGAAGAATGGTATAAGCAACTTGTTTTCACTATTGAACATCTGTAACGATCAGGAAAGCATGTTGAATGCTTGGGCCTCTCGAGCAACCTTGATGAAGACGTCCTCCAATGTGGTATCTGCAAGACCCCAGGCTTGTATTGTGAACTTGCTCTTGACATTCTCCACTGCTTTAAAAACATCAGCAATTCTGATCTCTTGCTTTGGAATTTCAAATTTCTGGGTTCCAGAAATGTGGTAGATCTTGTTTGCGCCAGGGGAGAGCTGGCGTACCATCTTCTCCACCTCTTCCTCTTGACTGGAAGATGTTGTCATTGTGAACACATATGACCCCCCATATCTAGCTTTTAGCTGTATAATAGACTGCATAATAAGTCCTAATAACTCCATGTAACTTTGCATGAATCAATGAATTTTAATCTTACCAGTTCACTAGATTTAAATATTATTCATGTTATTTTCATATTTTCATGCTAGCAGGAGAGAGAAGATGTAAAATTGCATAACTACATGGGTATCAAATGAAGGAAACTTTGTTTATGAAAGATCATAAATATCGTGACAGTCATTGTAAATGCTAAACTAGAGGGTAAATATGACTAAAAAAATAGGAAATCTTTGTGAAGGCGTGGAGGGCTTTACCTCTTTGGGGTTTCCAATACACTGCAAGCTACCATCTACAAAGATCCCAAGTCTATCACAAAGTACCTCAGCTTCTTCCATTGAATGGGCTGAAACCATTAAAATGTTTTTATCATTATCTTTCTACATGAAGTAAGCAACCCAATATAGTTTTCAACCAATGTAATTACTTATTTTCAATTCAATTAAGAAACTATTGGCATGATTTTAATAACATATGAATGATTAAAATTAAATTTATAGAAATGAAGTGAGAATTGCAACCAAAGGAAAAAATTTTATTACTTGTGAGAATTATTGCACGGCCTTGTTTTGCACGTTTCACAACATTCCACAAATTGTTTCTGGAAGCTGGATCCAGTCCGGTACTGGGCTCGTCCATATAAACAACCTTGCAAAATTTCGCAAGGGTCATCAACATATGTAGGATTCAAGTAGATTTGATTTTAAATGATAAAAGATGAACGATGGCATAGGAAATTAGATTCTGCATATACCTTAGGATCTCCAATGAGTGAAATGGCCACACTTAGCCTCCTCTTCATTCCACCACTGTATTTCCCAGCTTGTTTATCGCCAACACCACCGTGAAACAGGTTTACACTCTTTAAAGATTCTTCAACTGCCTGCAGAAAGAGGGAAGAAACAGACAAATCAAAGTTGCACAACTGAATTTGACAGTGAAATAGCCTTCAAAAAAAAAATTAAAGTCTCATTTCTTCTGAAATAAGTAATACTCTTAAAGTGGAACAATTACCTCTATCTGCACACTTCCTAGAATACACATGCACACACAGGAAAGAAAACTCTGTTTCAAAGTTTAATTTTGTTGTCTTTTCAATTTTCCCGACAACTTAATTAATAATTTGAGAACATAAGGTGACAAATTTTGTTTTCCATTTTTACATCATTTCCATAGAACTGTCTTGTATTCCCTGATGTAGTTTGGCAAACTCAGCAAGTACCACTTAAATAATGAGTTGAACCATGTACTAAAAACAGCAAAATAATTATCAGAGCATAAGCTTAAATTTCCTAAACAGGCTATCAGTAGAATATAGAACAACTTTGCTGAGCATGGAGGAATTGTCATTCAAGTAAAAGGGGACACATGAAAAGCAGAATTTATTTTTATCAATTTGTTTATAAATTTGAATATTTTGTCAAACTAAGTTCAAGCAATCCGCTAAATCAAAATCTAGCTTTAGGCTGAACGTTATAAATAAATTGTCTAGCAATTGGACAATTCATTTGCCATTGTGCAGAAGGGTAAGAAGTGAGAGGTCCCCCTTTTTATTTTTGTCCTTTTTCTT
This sequence comes from Tinospora cordifolia, assembly GCA_030144865.1. Lineage (NCBI taxonomy): Eukaryota > Viridiplantae > Streptophyta > Magnoliopsida > Ranunculales > Menispermaceae > Tinospora > Tinospora cordifolia. The sequence goes on along the minus strand of JAJIYU010007403.1, from coordinate 11,269 downwards.
CAGATCTTTTAGCACTTATCTTTTAAAGCTTTCAGAAATGTAGATCAGTTTTACTGATAAAATCTACAGGAATGTTAGAACACATAATGCCATTTACTAGGTTTTCCTTTTAAAAATCTCTTTAAACTTTCTAAGAAACTTGAACAAAATGATGATTACCTAAAACTCTGTCAATAATACTCATGAAGAAGTTCATAATTACAACTGCAACATTTTGAAATAAAAGGTCAAGCTTTCCCAAAATGCTAGCCTTTTATTTTTCATGAAATTAAATCTATCATCATTTCCCATCTCGAACAGAATTTTTTCAAATAAAAAAAATCAATAACTTGAAAATCAAATTCTGACAGCAATATGCATCATCTTACTTGTGATAAGGTGGAACCTCTCAAGTTCTTCAATCTGCCGTAGAAAAGCAGGTGCTCCCTACCAGTTAGAGTTTCCCAGAGCAAGCTGTCACATTCAAAAAGAGAAAACAAAAAGCAAATCAAACGAGTAAAGCTCCCAGCACTGTAGATTCTTTGTAGTTTGCAGAACTACAGTGTTGCTTACTCATGCTGTGGGCATACGCCCATGCTAGTATATATCCTGTCCATATCACCACGTATGTCCAAACCCTGAACATATCCTACACCGGAGGTTGGTGAAGTGAGCCCAATCATCTGCAAACAAAGATTTGTAAGGTCTAGAGGAGAAATACAGTAAGAAGAATATAAATCTGATCAAAAGAAAAAAGTTCATTTAGTGAATTATTGAGAGCTGAATCAAAAAAAAATTCATATTAATTGAGAATAATTCCCTTGCCGTGCTAGAAAAAAAAAAGTTCTTAAAATAATAGTGTTCATTGCTATTAACAAATTCTCCAATTGGCATACATTTAGTGAAGTTATGGGAAAGACGTAAAAAAGAAGACTGACCATGCTAATAAAAGATGTCTTTCCTGCACCATTAGGACCAAGCATACCAAAACATTCTCCTTGAGGCACCGCAAGAGATAATCCTCTAACTGCAAATTTTTCTGGGTTTCCGTCCCTTCCTGGATACACCTTTTTAAGGTTATCACACACAATTCCATGACTTGCTTCAGGTTCAAGCACTAACTGTTCAACTTTCTCTCTCTGGAATATAAATAAATAAATAGAAGTAAAATCACGTCATTTTTTCTAAATCAGAAGATAAATTTTGAAATTAAAATATAATGGGCAGATTTTGATTTGAAATTTAAGAAACTGAATGAGAAAAATTCTTAGCTACTAATGAAACTGGTATAGCTGGTGTATGGTGTCAATGTAGGCATCACTCAAACCTACACCACCAATGAATCAATCAAAATGATCTTATCATGTAATTCAATCACCATGAATGATTCCTCACTTTTCTCTGTAACTACTTAACCTGGCCTACCACATAATAGCTACTTACCCTTAAAATTGCTAAATTTAGACCAAGAATATGAGTACTTTTCCATAAAGACCAAATTGTTACCTCTTGTGCAACATCAGGTTTCTCCATGTCAACAAAAACTTTAGATCCCTGTCTCTGGAGATCTTGCCTGCGGAAAGATGGAAAACGTTTCTTCCTGAGGTTTTGCAAGAAAAATAGAGGGCTTTTTCTGACACCACTTCCTGATGATATAACTTGATCTACATAGTATGCAATTGGAAGCACGATCAGCCATTCCACAAACATAATAATTAACACTTCTCTCATCCCATTTGTGCTATCACTTAAGTCTTTCCATCTCATTCCGTCAGTTCCCACTAAATTTCCTGTGAAGGCATATTGTGAAAACTCATAAAGACCACGATACAGAGAAAAGCCTGGAAACATCTCCATTACCAAAATCCAGCCTCCTGCAAAATGTAGTTCAGTATTATAATGAGTAGGCCTTGGACAAAGCTAGATGAGAAGGATCAAATCATGTACCTTAAGAAGAAATGAAAAAGAAATTTAATTTACAGATATCCACAAAATCTAATTAAAAGAAAAAAAAAAAAAAAAAAAACTTGCTGTCGTTGTTTTCTGTTTAAATTTTATCTACTCACTAGGGAAAGCTGTGTCTTCAACAAATGATTGGAAAAGATAGCCTCCTAACAGACCTGATCCGAAGACACATATGTGCCCTAGTACTGTATCACCAAAATTCAGTCACAAAAATATGTCAAATAGTTATTTCATTTAGTTGGAAATTTCACCCTTTTACATGAAAATTTTTAACTGGAGACAAACCTGTTGCGGTCTTGACATTTGAAAAAAATGTTGCCACCAGAAAGGCAACTGAAATCTGTAGGTTTATATATAAGAAATAGAACACAAGTTGTATGCTGTAATCATTCAGCCTGAAGAATTTCAACCCTGCAATCAATAAGGTTGTTTGAATGAAAATTCTAGAAGTTTTAATCTTAAGCAAAACATATACTTGAAGTTTTTCTCACCTATGATAGAACCAAATAGCACAAAGCAAACCATGTAGATGCAAGAAATGAAAAGAAAATAAGCGTAGGAAATCATCCAATAAGGACCATCCCCGAGCCCATGCATTTTCATCATAATCCTTAGATTTCGTTGCTTCTCGTAAACAAGCGATGTCAAAATAACCTACACCATGAGGAAAATGTCAGAAGAAAACGCATTATGCAAGTAAATGATAACTAAAAATAAAGAACAGCATCTGAACAATGTGGTTGAGTGTTGCAACAAAAAGACTCATTCAACGTAAGCTCAAACGAGAAAATCCAAGTAATAAACCAAAATAGATGTTAAAAAAAAAAAAAAAAAAAGAAATCCATAATATCTGCATTATATTAATATTAATATAGTAGTATAGTTCATTGAGGAAAATTTGAGGTAATTTTTATGTAGGTCCAATTTGGCTACATGAATCCTTGAAAAAAAAAATCATGTAAACAACCAAAATCGTTGCTTTCAAAGTAATGACTAATCCTGAAACACCAATTTAAGAAAAATTCTCTATAAACGATACTTCTTTACCCCATAAAACTCACCCTAACATTCAACTTTTGGCAATCATTATATAGCACTCTTGTTTAAATTGTGTGAGAGATCTACATAATAATCAAGATGAAAGATCACTAAAAGAGTTCTACTTGGCAAATACAAAATCTATAGACACTCACAACTGCATAGATTATATACTTACAGGGAAAAGTTGCACAATGACCCATGTAAAGAATAGTCCTCCAAGAAGAGAAGAGAAATCCAGTCTTAGCTTTGTTTCACCTTTCGGCATTTCTTTGACAAAATCTAGCGGGATCTTCACAGAATTCCCCCTCAACAATTGCAGATAAGCATTGGAGACCTATATGATAGAACTATAAGTATTCTGTTTCATCATCAAATAGTTTAAACTGGTTCACAGTATCAAAGAAGTGAAGATAAATAAAATCCACATTGCAAGATAAGACTAAAATACTCTAGAAGGATACGGATAATATTATTCATCCTTGAGAAACCCAACATCATGAAAGGAAGATCAAATCTAGGCAACAGCAACCTATGTTTTGAAGGTGTCACCTGGGTGGTTGTCTAGGCAACGCCTACACATTTTAGGGAGAAAATGTATTGGCATAATGCTAGGAAGGCAGTGGGGACTTTCATAAATATTAAAAATTTAGGAGGATCTCTCTAATTCAAAAAGAAACTTTCAAAAATAAACCCCCTCCCTTTCAACAGTAAACTCTAAAACTTCTTTTTTCCTAAGTCTCTCGTTTCCTTTTGCTCAAACAAAAAACATCATGAAATTCTCTAATAATGACCATCAGCAACCATCAGCCGCCCTCCGACAATAGATATGTTTGTTGTCCAACATTTTCTTTACACATGAGAGAATTTCCATTTTCATCAAATCCCTTCAATTATATGTATTTTGGCATGAATTAGTGTTTTCTGGACTTGGTTAAAATTAATTCAAAGTACTTTTAAAGATTTCATGAAAATTTAACATTTATTAAATAATATATATATAAATTGTCCAGGGAACAATTAATAAATAATTAATTGTTTAGGAACCTACAAGTAAATATTTTTTTCTTACCTAGGCTATGCCTCACATAGGCAAGGAAGGTCATTTGGAGATCACTTAGGTGCCGTGAAAACACTGACAACAATTATTATCTGCCATAAATAATTGCAACACTTGGAAGAAAGGCAAAAAAGTAAGATTGCCTAAGTGGGTTGAACAGTGACTCAATTCAACTTAATTCAACAAAACCTTTTGCAACTACATGGGGTTCTGCATACATGAATCTATCTTCACTACCCCACTCTACCAAATGCCAATTTGAAAGTTATATTACAAGTATTTGTATCTATTTTAAGTACCTGCCTTTATGTTTCTATAGGTCTCCCTCTATCTCTAGTGATGCCATTAACCATCGCTAATTTACTTTTTCTAAGCAGTGCATCTTTTAATCAGTTCTTTCGAATGTTATCTCTAATTGGGGCTATCCCTATCATTTCTTCATTAAGTTCATTTCTACATTTATCTTCCAATGATTTACCATATGCGCATCTTGACATTCACATTTTTGTTACACTGAATTTGTACACCTGATGTTTCTTTATTGCCCAAAATTGTGTTTCATAATTTCATAAACCATGGGTGGACCAATAACTACTTGCATTTATTCAACTGAATAAAAATAACGCGAAAAGATAGAAGATAATAAATATGATTGTAAACAACGATACAAACAATGTATTTGAACCATGAAAAAATGATTTAAGTGGTGAATTTTAGAAAATACCATGTTTAAAGAGCGTGGAAGTCGCACCAATGCTGAAGAACCAGCCCCAGATGCATTCTTGTAGGTTGAATTATACCAAATACTCACATTGAAATTATTTTCATTTGTGTTCAAGAAATCATAAGCTGCAATTATCAAGTACCATTAATTAAGTTAAGATTTTAAAAAATTCAACAATATGACGAAATGAAAGGAACAAAAGTAAACTAACAAACCTGCTACAATCTCATTAATTTTTCTTTCAGAGTTTCCTTTTCGGTATCCCTTATACAGTTCGTCATTTACCATTGAAGCATCATTACGCCATAGAGACAAACCTCTGACACATCTAACTCCTGATTTCAAGTTCAAATATAAAAAAAGACTAATTGATTATTTGTTCTCCCACAAGAAAACTTCAAATAAATGAGAACTTGAAACACATACAGATAGATTGGTGATGCATGTATGTGCAACGTGATACATACCCTGTTGCTTTGTAAATGAAGCAATTTTAATGGGGACAGAAAATGAGGAGTTTGGAGGGCACTGTGATTGAATGATATACATGTCTCTCTCAGAGATGATAGCTGGCTCAAGAAAATTAGATCTTCCAGAGGGTGTGTCTGAGCCCTGGAATATCTCGAAACCACAATCTCAGCATCAGATCGAGTAAACATCTCATGGATACGCATACATACAAAATCTTACTGTTCTTGTTTGGTAAGAAATCAAGATACAGGAAAAAGACACCAAGACCTACCGGGATGAGATTGGCTAAAGTATATAAAATATCAGAAGCATTCAAAGAGAAACCGCTTGTAAATAAATTCCCCGCCAAGCCTGTCGTAAAGTGTATGGAAATTTTAAAATTCGACCACAAGAAGCATCATAAGAGCATAAGTAAAGTAATTTACAGAGAAAGAGAGAGAATCATACTTTGCCCAAGTGACCGATTACCCCCAGTTACAAGAAAGGTCGCTGGGCAGGAGCCAGTGCTTCTGCATGATTCACTGGGTAAGTCTGTAAATGGTATAAAATCAGTTCTCACAGCTCTATATTCAGGTTTTGGGACTTGTAACAAAGCAGGCCATTCTGGAGGGCTTGGAATTGGACAAGTGCCCACTTGATCCAAACTCGAGTATTCAATCCCACAAACAGTCTCACATTTACCATCTCCATTTCTATCAATACAGGTGCAGCCACACTTGTTTTCAGCTTTATTAAGCTGGCTGTTCACAGCAACCTGGATGAGAACTAGCAGCAAACAAAGGAAAAATGGAAATGCCACCAGCACTATGTTCGTCTTAAGGTTTCGCTTCTGAAGAAACAAAGCAAGAAAAATACCTGTTTAGATGGAAATTACAAGCATCTTTTTTTGGTATTATATTTTATTAACAACTGAAGAAGCTCATCTGAAATCCTGAACTAAGGTTTTTAGAACAAAAAAGGATCATATCATTGAATCGTTAACGTAAAACAAATCCTTGGATGCTTTTACTTGTTTCCCGCCAAGAATTTTAGGAATAATCACATGAACTAGCAACCCCTGCTACAAAAATTTTCGTTATCTGTAGAATTAGTGAACACCTTGGCTTTCAAACCAATTAAGCAAGCAACTATAGGGTTACGATTGCATGGTCTTTTCGAATTGTTTCTAAAGTTGTTTGTCCCTTCAAATTTGATTCAATTTCTCAAATCCCTTTAGAAGTCATAGTTGATCAACCAATTTCCCATTACAATCTTCTAAAACTGATGAATTACGCAATAGTACCAATACGAAATTGACCAACCTTGGTATGAGAAAGAAACTACTACATATCGTAATTACACCCAAGATTTGCAAAATCTACAACTACCCTATAAAACGGATCAACTGCTAGGAAGAGCTGAAGAAAAAAAAAAGGGGGGCAAATAAGAATAGAAATTAATCAAGCACATAATCATTTTGCCGTCCAATTTGAGAAGTTAGAGAGTGTGAACAAGGACCTGGAAAGTGAGGTTCTTCCGAAGCAACGCGTTGGCTTGTGTAGAGAAGCTGGCAGGCCCATTTGCAGTGCCCGCCATCAATGGCTTCTTCTCTGAAGCACGAGCTTACGAATTACCTGATTCTGATGTTAAATGAAAGGTCAAGTAGCAGAGGAGAAATCGATTTCGTCGTGTGCGTAAGTTTTGCGACGAAACCTCTCTCTTACACCGACCGAATCGAAAAACTTAAAACGGTTTTACAGTGTCAGAAAACTCCTCCAACTGTTTGAAATGGGTGACATTTTGATGCATTTACGGGGATCATTTCTCAAATAAAGTATTTGAAACGTCGTTCTCAGTGAACTGGGAACTGCGTCAACCAGCCTATGCTCCCGGAGATTCATTTTGTTAATTTATTTATTTTTCCAACGAAGCATGCAGGAAACTAATACCCATGGCTCCTGAAGTTTCTCTTTATTTATTTAATAATTTTTAGAATAAACCTATTTATTATTCTTCCTATCATGCTATAACTTGAGTGCTTAGATCTTGTGATGCTCAACCTAATCCTAATCACACAATTTAATCTTCAATTGAGCTCCCATGTTTCTCAAAAACGTGTCCTCGATAAACTAAGCATGAAATATTTTATAAAAAAAAAATAGATAATTTTACAACCTTATGCTTAATCGCTATGTCTATTCCAACTCCAATCGTTAATTATTGTGAAGTAAATGTTTGAACTCTATTTAGATAAGTCTTCTTTTTTAAAAAATATATATATATAGATAAAATTTATACATCTATTTTAATTTAAGATTTAAAAATTTTAATAATGGTCTATTTTATTATTTTTAATGTTTATAAAAATTAAAAAATAGAATTCTGAAACACCATTCCAATGATAAAAAATAGAATTTTTTTTTTTTTTAATTAAACCGTTGAATCATGGAAATCCAACTTACTTGCCAATGAAGTTAGCTCAGGTCGCGAGGGATTTCTTATTTATTTACTTTTGACGAATTGAGTTTGAACCAGCCCGACACGTAACAAACCTTTTATTATATTCAACAAATGAGCTTTCTCGTGGGAGCTACACGTTAAAAAATATTACAAAACCTCTGAATTCATGCAAGGTGCGGGTTTTTAATGATATAAGATGGATTTATTGATCATTAATCGTTAAAAAATATATGTGGGAAATATACCCAAGCAATAATCAGACACTCGTTTTCATTCCAACTGAAAAGTAAGACAGTTTTTTTTTTATAAAATTGACATGTTACATATATAACAGAAGCATCGTGTTAAAATTACAACTTGAAGGGACAAAAATCTCAATCTAGGAGCAAAAGCCGGTCATTATTGACTCATCCTTAATAATTCAAAAATAGCTACAAAATTTTTGTAAATTCTAAAAATAATGTATTTTATATAATATATAAATGTGCTGGTTTGACTTGAGAGAATCCCTGGTATAGAAGGCTCGTAGCAAGTTGCAAATATAATAAAATAAAACAGATGCAAGGTCTTTGGCCATTCAGCATTCTACTGGACCTTTTCAAAGGTAACAATTTGAAGTTTCAATTGTGCAATTATTGCATGCAGCGATTTTCTTTCTACTAAAATGACCAATAAATAATAATTAAATTTGGCGGTAACTCATCACTTAACAACTTTCGAAATGTTTAAGTAATAATTATTAGAGTGTACCTAAGTAAACCTTATTTTTTTATTTAATTATCACAATCTTTTTTTTTTTTTTTTACTTCACCAACATACATTATTTACCCCGGTTAATTTTTATTTTTATAAAATTAATGAAATAACTCTATTTCAAAGGTTAACATCTTTTTTTTTCCTCCTCCTTTTCTTCTCTTTATTTTTCATCTTTCTTTCTTTGTTTTTTTTTATTTTTTAACAAAAAAATGTTTCAGCATTCTGCAAACCTTGAAAGAAAAAAGTGGGTTGCAATATGCTAAGGTTTTTTTCATAAATAAATAAATAAATAGAGTTGTGATTAGCAACCTCATTCTCTAGTTGCAACTGAATGACGCGCTATTCAAAATGTCATTTTCATTATATTTATATATTTATATATCTAACCCCATTTAAACTTAATGCACCTGTTACAACCAACCTCGTAAAGGTGACGTTACGACCAACATATAATACCGTATAAGTTATACCTATATATACAATATTATATCAGTTTCTTTAACCCCCATATTCTACAATATCCAAAAAAAAAAAAAAAAAAATCGACAGAGCCTCCTCCAAAGGAACACATTTTCACCTAATAGACAATTCATAAATCAACAATTTCCTAACCAAAATAATTTTTCAAGAACATTTCTATTCACCATAATTCATGCTAACAACTTCCCACACTATTGTCTAGTTTAAACAAAACTCGTATCTCGTTATGTAATATTACATATATAATGATAATTATAATCATATAAAAATACAACTATAAAATAATTAACCATACGCACACAACCACAAACTAAAGAGTACTCTACTCTTCTCATGGCCGCTTCCCTTTTTTATCTATTCCTGAAATGTTAAAGAACATGAGTGAGCTACCACATGTGCAATGAATATTCCTTATCTATGACATTTAGATGCATTTAAATAATTATGTAGATAATCAAATTAAATAAAACATTTAAATTTATTATGCACATTTAAACTATACATATATACATTTCACATAGTGATCATGTTATCTTCAATCATGCAACATTTAATAAAATACATGTACATTTACATCTTTCAGAAATAGAGTCGGTCTCACTTCTTGTTTGATTACCACATACTCTACAATTATTTTTAGGATTATCTAATAGAGAAAGAATGATATTTTTCTTGACTTAGTCTCACATGGATTATCACATAAAAATTATTATTTCCTATGACTCAGTCCATCAAAACAATATCGTATTTTAGATCTGCTCTTGCAAATCCAAAACACACTATTGTGTAAATACAATTTCATGAATTTCAAACCAAATACAACATATGTTCATACAAATAGTATACTTACATTCAGATTATTTTTATATCTATAATGTCATATAAATAACCAAGATAAAGAAATACTCACAAAATATCAACAACTAATTTCGTTTAGCACGTGTCTCACTTTTAGTGTGATAACCGATCTCTTCCAAATTTACTGCAGATCCAATAATATAATCTATCATTTCATTCAATATATATATTCATATGTATCAATTCTTATTTAATAAAAATTAGAAGTTTTGATATAAAATTAATGTTTCACTGATACCAAAAAATAAATATTACTCACCAAAATTACCGTCCAATCAGTTTTTAATATTCACCCCAAAATTCATGCTCTAAACCACCAAAATTACCCTATCAAAAATAATTTTATAAGCACCAGTTAAATTTAATTCATTTTTATAAATAATTTTTAACATATTTATTTTTCATATTTAATCTTATACGTGCATTCAGCCCATGCATTGATGCACATTAACTTAAATATTTTTAATAACCTTTAAATTTTTTTTTTTTTTGCTAATATAAATGTTTTTATAGTAGAAAAGGAAAGAAATAAGCTTCTCAATTATATTTTTACTATTTTTTTTAAATTTCATGAATAACCCAATTGATCAATCATTCACCAAAATTTTAATTGATATCCAAAATTCATGAATTTGGTGTTGATGGTACGAATTTTTGTTCTCTACATTTATATAAGATCCAATTAAAATTTTATTAGGGTTTAACATACATAAAAACTCACCTAAGATTATTGAACTTTGGATATTTATTTTGATGTGTACAGGATAAACGAATGAAAACTAACTAACTATATATATATATATATATATATATATGAGATCTATGTATTACCAGGTGTGTATTTATATAATTTTTATTAAGTCTTACCCACGGTGGAGTAATACTCTATTTTTGGGTACTACTATAAAACACCACCTACAGTACAATTTATATCACTAGGATCGTAGTACTTCGCTTACTTAACATTTTTGTAACAAGAATTAGGAGAAATGACTTACCTGCACGTTGAATCCTTCAAAAAATCAAAATTTTCTTTTATTTCTCCCTCTTTTTCCCTATTCGGTCTCTATTTATGAGCATTGTGTTCTAGAATTGAAACTCAAAAGAAGAAAAGAGAAGGCCTTAAGATATCCATCACCCCATTATTTGCACATATATGTTCATCATCCAAATTACAAAATTGTCATTCTCTTAACCTACATTTATATTACCCATTAAGTTGCTCAATCCCCTATTAAATCTCCTCATCCCTTTCATTCATTTTTTTGGCAACTTTATTATATATATCTTCTTACTCCCTTATTATTATTATTATTATTATTCTTATCATTATACATCAATTATTTTTAATAAATAATTTAATTTGAATTAATTTACACACATAACGTGTATTTTTAATACATAAGTGTAATTAATATGTATGTACAACACAGTTCATACAAATACGTGTATTTATAGACATTTACTTCCATTTAAATTAATTTATGTGTCGAATTAGT
>JAJIYU010007402.1:0-19211 GCA_030144865.1 Tinospora cordifolia | reverse complement strand
GGTGGTGTTTGTGTTTTTGTTTTGTTTTGGGGTGGTGGGGGGGGGGGGGGGGGGGGGGGGGGGGCGGGGGGGTTGAAGAGTTGGGAAATGCCTTTTCGTGTGATTTCTGTAATTTGAAACTCGCTGCTTTCTATGTTTTTAATTGGTCTTGTCCATTCACTGGATGTGGAGCCCTGGTGTGAGGCTCCTTAGCATGTGAATTGGTTAGCTGTTTTAGTTGGACTGGAAGCTTACCTTCTGCGGTTTATCTTTATTAGAAAGAAATAGTTTGTATTTGTTTATTGATAGCTTTCATGGTTAATCTCCGTTTGAAAAAGTTTCAACTCTCGCTTATTTATCAAGTGCCCTTTCCCTCAGTTGCATTATATGACTCATCAATTTAGTCTTTATTTTTATATATAGTTATCGAGAAAGTTTTCCTTTAACCAGTGAACAATCCGACACTGGACAATTTGATTAATTAAACGATCTGGAGAACCACAAGGCTCTGACTGCCCCTATACCCTTCTAAACCTTAATAGGAATAGTATCTAGTCCTAAAGGCTTTGTCAATTCTCGTGTTCTCAATGCATATTTCAGCTCAAACATGCAATTCTATGAAGTATTTATTTTCATTACCTCTCCCAAAGTTATGATGTCTTTTAACATCCACATTTTTCAAATGATTCTCAATTAATATTGTTTAAAAACTAAGTTTTTCGTCATTCTTTTTACCTTTCCTCACTTGCAAATACTATTTGATCATTACTTTTATTTTTTATACGTTTTATATAATTGAGATCTAGGCTTATTTACCTTCGTTTTGTTAGATTATATATCTTTTCATCTTTTTTTGTATCTGATCTTGAAATTGTTGTACACTACAAGTTTAACGTTGCATTTCCCTTCTTTTGAAGCTTGTTTTGCATGAGATATTTGTTGTCTCTTGGCTGGCCTATGTTCAATGTAGGCAAATCACTGTTGTCTTTTTAATAGCAAATGAGTCAGTAGAGGATTACAAAAGTTTTTTTTTTTCCTTCTTTTTGAGAACGCTTTGTTTTTAAAATTAATTTTTCCTAATTTAGAATATGGTAAAGTGGAGATTCTTAGCTTTATCTTGCAATGAAAAGTAATTGGGTGCAAAAGCAGAAAGTGAGAAATTGTTGCATCACGTTAGTGCCATTTTGATCTTCATTAATGGGACAACTAAAAGAAAGATCATGTAAGAGAAGGGTTTAAAGCAGGATGATCTGTTTTCACAATTCTCATTCACTTTCGTGGAAGAAGTGTTGGGAAGAATGATGGATAAATTTAAGAAGCATCATTTAGGAAGTTTTCTTTCGTTGGTAAAGATAATATGGCTGTTGGCGCAAGATTTGACTAACACCAAAACGTGATGATTTATGAGCAAATGTGTTGAGTTGGATCTTGCTTAGGAAGTGACTTGCTTGCTTGGTATCTCAAACCTAAAAGCAAAGAAAGGGGGAGAGATGGTTTCCTATAAGTATTAGTGTAGTACCAACCAAAGACCCTCTAATGTATGAGTTAGATTCAAGCTTAGTTGGATAATGAAATCACTAATACTGGAGTACTGAGTTGCTTACCTCATTAGTGAGGGGTGTGGAGTATTTATAGAGGTAGAGGCTTTTGGGTAGAATTGGTAAGAGTGTGCTTTGTTGTAAGTCTTACGACATACATTTAGCATTCTTGGTACAAATATATCTTGTCATGGTATATGCATTCTAGATGGAACATAGCATATTTTATGGAAATTTACTTTTTATTCTCTTCATGAGCTTGGTGTACTCAACTCATATAACTGCCTTTTTTGTTGTTGTCATCTTCCTTGGTAGCTCACAGTGGTTGTGACATTGACTAGACTTTGTCTTCGGTTTATTTTCCTTATTTCTCTTTGTTTTCCAGGAGTCTCATTTTAGTTCCTACGTGGTACTCCTAAGAAGCTACTGAGTCTATGTTGTCTATGGGTGACACTTGGCCATTTAGCAAGTTGATTGGATGCTAGCTTGGTATCTCATGTAGAATGGCTGAACAGTAGCCATCGCCATTTTGCATTTGACACATTGGGAAAGGATGATTTAGTTCGCAAAGCATTGTGATGATTTAAGGTGTTTTTGTTGGTTTTCAAGCATGAGAGTTAACTTGTCTAAGAGCCAATTTGTTGGAAATAATATTGGGAGGATTGTTTGCCCCAGTGTTGCCAAGGTGGAAACGTGGAGCTAGGTGGTAAGCTGCTATAAAGCGAGGTAGGGCTTAGGTGGATTTAAGGCAGACTCTAAAAATAATTATTTAGAGATCTTTGAAGAATTATTTATTTATTCATTGGTTCCTCACTCCATACACACATGTGTGTGTATAAAGTAGATAATATATTGAAACAAATAATGTACTGCTTATTTCATATATATATATATATATTTATATATTACTAATTTAGGGTTTTAAATGAGAATTTTTTGAAGCCCTCCAAAAAAGAAAAATACAAACAACCTCTTATACTGCCAAGGTCACTACTAGCCGTTGCCTAGGTGAGACCTAGGTAATGCCTTGGCAAAACTGGTTTGCATGCCTTAGCTTCTCAGATATAATGTGTGGACTTTGCATTGCAAATCAATTATTTAGGCACACCTTTTGAGGGGAAGCATACTAGGTTGGAATTTTGGTGACATCGTTTTCCATGAAATTATTTTGGCTGCAAGGAACTCTAAGAATGTACAATTTCGTTCAATTTTTTTTTTTTTTTTTTGTGTTAAATTTGAGCCAAATGAACTTTTTCTTTTTTTGGCAGATTTCATTTTCAACAAAATTGCTACTAGTTTATAAGCACTATTGGATATGGAAGCATTTGCGCTTTGATGCCTATAAAATAAATTGATTATTTGCATTTTTTAGAGTCAATCAGATGATTTTTGAGCTTTTTTGTTTAAAAAAAAAATTGTGCGCCACATTTTTTTGAAATTCACCCAAAGTATGATACTCTCTTTTTGTCCTACATGTTTTTAGCTCATTGCATAATGATTTACATTATCAGTTCTCAACATTGGAAAAATGACTTTACCAAATGATCCAAATATAAGGGTTGATACCAGTCCACATTTCTATCAAATTTCAGCTTTGTCCTCTTATGTTTTTAATTCTTCTTTTGTCTCCCAGTAACAAAGAAGGGTCACTTGTTGATGGAGTTAGGGTATTTCCAGGTGCTGCGTCTCTCTCTTCCTCTCTTGTTGCCTTTAAGTTCCTCCTCTCGCTCATAGGTCTTATTTTTTGTTCTGTACTTTTCTTGTGTGTCTTATTTGTTATCTTTATTTCACATGGTGCTTCTTTCACTCATATATCAGGGTATTTTCAGGTGGTGCAACTCCTTCTATTCCTCTGTTCTTGCCTTTAAGTTCCTCATTTTACTCACAGGTCTCATTTTTTTTTTTTTTTTTGGTCTATACTCTTCTTGCCTGTCTTATTTGTTATCTCTATCTCACATGATGCTTCTTTCAATCAATACTCTCTTTTGTCTTTCTTACCATTACTCTATTCTTTTACAGGCCTATTCTTTCCGTATCTCTGTCTTAATTATTATGTTTTTGCAAGTCCTACCACTCCCTAGGACTCCACATTCACCATTTCATTTTCTCCTTCTCTTGGTTCTTTGTTGTTTCTTTAGTCCTTGAAAGTTCATTCTTAGGCATTGGCAATTTAAAAAGGAAACAAAGAAAATTGTGAAAATGCAATGAAAAATTTATAATGGTGAGTGTTTAGTCATATCTCTCACTCTCATTACTAGTCTTTTCTTTTTCTTTTCTTTTTTTTTTTTTTCTGAAATGGAAACATAGTTATATTAATTAATTCAAATTTTTGGGGTCAGAAATCCTTTACAAACTGTTTCTTACATCACCTGTCATTGCTAGTTATTTAAAACAATAGTTACGAATCTTTAAGTAAGTATGAAAACTCATCTGCTGTATATGGTAATAGAGTTGATTAGATGCTTTGATATCCATTTCTCCCCAGTCCCCCATAATGATTAAAGGTCATTTATCAGAAATTCTAGTGAGCTGTATTAGCTCAAGCAACACTCTCTAGAGATTCTTCATATTTTCTTTTTGATATATCTATCAATTATAAAGAAGAAATAGGGTTATGTAAGAAACTTAGGGTCAATTACAAGTCTTGTGGCAGTCATGGTAGAATCTTTAATCTTTAATTTCATGTCTGTTAATATTCAGTTTATTCATTTGAAAGTAGATGTTCTTTGTTTTGAGTTTTGACTATCCATTCATGTCTGCTTTATTTGTAGGTGGGATTCTGGCACTAATGTTGGGGAGTTTGATGGCCATTCAAGGCGTGTTTTAAGTTGTGACTTTAAGCCGACTAGACCATTTCGCATTGTCACATGTGGAGAAGATTTTTTGGTGAACTTTTATGAAGGACCACCATTCAAATTCAAGCAATCTCATAGGCAAGCGTTTTTTGCTCTTGCTCAAACGAATGAGATGGTTTTCTATCATCAAAATACATTTATTGGGAGGATGGGATTTTGTGTCGT
Organism: Tinospora cordifolia; assembly: GCA_030144865.1. Classification (NCBI taxonomy): domain Eukaryota; kingdom Viridiplantae; phylum Streptophyta; class Magnoliopsida; order Ranunculales; family Menispermaceae; genus Tinospora; species Tinospora cordifolia. The sequence continues at coordinate 14,674 of JAJIYU010007402.1, read as the reverse complement.
TTCAAGTAGTCTTGTTGACATTTGAACTTCAAATTAATTACTTCTATATACAAGAGCACTGGATACAAAACTACAAAACAAATATTGGATCCCTCTTGGGTAGTTCAATGCTTCTAGATAGTAGGTACCTCATTTCTATGGGGCTTATTGTTATTTGTGTATTGACAAAGGCTTTCCCTTTTCTTTGGTTTTTTTTTTAAATAAATTCATAATCATTACTCATAACATGATCTTAATAATATCATTTTCAAAAAAGAAAAAAAAATCTTAATAATATTTTATGCTCTCTTGCAAAGGGAGTCCTTGTTTTTTCATGCAAAAGGTAAGACATTGGATGAGATTGAGCACCTTTCCCTTAATAAAATCTTGTACTCTGATATTGCTTTAATGGAGAAAGCACTCTTCTTTCACCCATTTTAATTGTTTTGTCTCTTGTGTTCTATACAGTCTTTAGGAGGCAAACTATTAAATTTTGTAAGTTGTGTTCATTAATCATTTGCAGCTGGGAATTTTGCAGAATAAACTACTGTATAGTGTAGGTAAATGTTAGTCATTCACCCAGTATCATTTGTTTAATGTTTATTTATTTACTTTTGGTATCTTCAGGGATCATTCGAATTTTGTCAACTGTATACGATTTTCTCCAGATGGCAGCATGTTCATTAGTGTAAGCTCAGACAAGAAGGGCATAATATATGATGGTAAGACTGGAGAAAAAATTGGAGAATTGTCTCCAGAAGATGGCCACAAGGGCAGCATTTATGCTGTAAGTTGGAGTCCTGATAGTAAAAAGGTATGTGTTGGCATAACTATAGTAGTAATTTGCTGTTTGAGTCCTATGTATTTTCAGATGTACCTTAATGAAGCAGCTCTCTGCATGATGCCTGTAAATGGACATACTGGGCCTTAAAGACCTCTTTGTGAAGAATTTTGAATAGTGCGTAGTTTTAATATTTGCTGAAAAGTGATAACACAATCTTATTCAACTCAATAGAGGATAAAATATCAAACCAGCCTTTGACCTAAAGTCAATTCAACTAGACCTTTTTCCTACTACATGTGGTCACCTAGCTTTTGACCTACACTTTATTTTTTTTATTTTTCTTTTCCTTTGTGTATAACTTCACTTATCTACAAATTGCACATTGTTTACTTTATAGCTGATTAAGTTTTCTAATGTTATCAAACTGAGTGACATGACACTTTTTTGACTCATACTGACAGGCAGTAGTTGCGATGATGTAATAGCAGTTATATTGATGAATTGATAAGATTACATGTCAGCTTTCATTTATGTTAAATTCCTAGTGGAGGGGTGAAGACAGGTGCCCAATAGGGGTGGATACCCAAGTTATATTGTGAGCGTGGATACACAAGTCTTGTGATTGTGAGGGATTGGGTTGATTGATGTGATGGTTGAGACACCAGTTAAATCTTCAGCCTTGTGGTCTATTGTTAACAAAGAGAAAGCATTTTTCATTTCAAAAGTTGATAGATATACAATTCTTGTTGATCAACTCTTACAATTGACTTGAATAAATCTGAGTTAACATTTGAACCATGTAGCTGTTGCTGACTGTTGAACCACTCAAGATATTTTGATAACGTCTGGGTTTTTCATTGAATTTGAGTTGCACTTGTCATTAGCCTGTGAGTGAGTCGCATGATTTGACCACTCCCCCTGGAGTGAGTTATGCTTATTTAATTAATCACAAGAAACGTAAGGAGTTTACTCAACACGCCATGTCCTGAATATTGTGGTTTTTGAGAAAGGGACTATGTACACTGCCTTACCTTCTCATTAGAGTAGTTGTTACCAAAGTCAAACTTGTGTAATTGTTGCCTCATGGCCTTACTCCTTTATGGAGACTTGCTTGATCAGTTGATCCATTTAATGGAAGGTGTAGGACTAGTATATTTTTGGATGTTTTCTGTTGGAAGCCTTGTTCATGATGTAGAAGTTAAAGACTTAAAATCAGTTTATATCAACATTTCCTAATCCAACTGTATGGGAAAACTCCATTAATTGCTCAAAGTTTTACATAGATCTTGTGAAATCTTTATCAAGTTCGTGCTTTTGAATGACATTTTAATTATTAATTTATTATTTTAGATTTCTAGTCACCTTAGTCATTGCTTGTGTCCTTGTGGGGCAAACACAGTATTTTTTAAAAAAAAAAAAAAATTATTAGAAGCAACTCTCTACTCTCTTTGAAGTCATTCCCTTGGCAATTTTATGACAAAAAAAAAGTCAAGCATGTACTTCCTCCTGGGCACTTTCAATGTCACTAACATTTCTCAAGTTAAAAATACTGGTATAAGTAACCCAACCTGGCTTGGCCTAACTTTGGGTTGGGCAGTTATTCACCCAAAGTCGGGTGAATTTATATTCCCACTTAGCCTAGCCAGGTTGCGGGTTAGAAATTTTAAACCTGACTTGACCTACTAACCCATTAATGTAGTTATGGTTTTATTCTACAATATTTTTTGTTCAAAAAATGAAATGCAAAAGACACTCATGTAGGTATTTACACGTATAAGCAACTTTCAAGCTAGGCTAAACCTGGCCACTTGAGTTGCAATGAAAGTTGAAGTTGGTATACAATGGGTAGGAGGTATCTATATGAGGCAAGTGCTACCCTCCACCCTCCTCTCTTACATTTTAACTTGAAGTTAAGCTTTTTTTTTTATTTTTTGGTTTTTTTTATTTTTACTTATGGTCTCTTTTTCTTTTCTCCAATTCTAGTTCCTCCTTTTTGCTTCTTTCCACTCTCAAGTCTTTGATTAGCATTTTTCTTAACTTTCCTCCACTTTCTGCTAAATTGAATTACTATTAATAATATATATGATATATGAGTTATATCATTGTGAATTAAATGAAATGGATATGGCTACTGTCTATTTTCTGTTTTCTTTGGTCTGTTTATGATTTAGATCCAGACTTGCTGTTTGCATTATTCTCTCCCAATTTTCGTATTGATCTAAACTGGCAATTAATCAATTCAGGTATTGACAGTGTCTGCTGACAAATCAGCTAAAATATGGGAGATAACTGAGGGCAGTGGAAAAGTGATAAAAACATTGGCATGTCCTGGCTCTGGTGGAGTGGAAGATATGCTAGTTGGATGTCTTTGGCAGAATGATCATCTTGTCACTGTTTCTCTTGGTGGCACAATTAGTTTGTTCTCGGCAAGTGATCCAGATAAATCCCCTGTATCATTCTCTGGCCACATGAAGAGTGTGACTGCATTAGCTGTACTCCCTGGTATTCAGAAAGTTATATTGTCTAGCAGCTATGATGGTATAATAGTTAGGTGGATTCAGGGAATTGGATATAGTGGTAAACTAGCAAGAAAAGACAACTCTCAAATAAAATGCTTTGCTGCTACTGAGCAAGAGATTATTTCATCTGGCTTTGACAATAAGGTGAATTATTTGTATCTTTCTATTACAGCCTCTGGTCTTTTTTTTTTATTTATTTGTTGAAATTTTCAAATTTTATGTGGCTGTAATTTAGCTGTTCTTGCATCTGTTTGTCCTAGCAAGCACAATAATTTTTTTCTGCTATTCTGGGGGTTGCAGAAGGTTGACCTCTTGGTGATAACGGAGCAATCATTTAATGATGTGTCAAATCTTTCTCTTCTGTCTCATTTCTTGAATAAGATGCTTTTTTTATATACATATAGCTTCAATTTCCTGAGGTAGATATATCTAATGATTGATTGTATTGATTATGTAAATGGAGATTCATATTGTTGTTCTTATCTTCATTCATTGGCTGTATATGTAACGTGCACTGTTATTATTTTTATGACCTGAACATAAACATCAAAGCCAGCGGGCATCTTTATGTCCCTATTGAAACAAGCATTTCACACTTGCAACATCGAAAGAGGCATGAAGAGAAGTCTATATGTTGGTTTCATTTATAATGAAGCTTAGGAATGAGAAGTGTGGTAATAGTTTTAGGGGATGAGATTGTTGTCAAAGTGGAGTAACCTTTTGCCACTTTGTTTCTCTTGATCATGTGTGTCAGAGTGAGGTCTTCCCTCATAGTTTCCGTTGTGTGTGTGTGTGTGTGTCTATATATATATCTATATGTATATGTATAGAGGAACTGAAGTTTAGCAAACTTCGGTGAGGCATGGGGGCTGATCCGTCAGCCACTGCAAATCAATTAAATGTGTTCAGTTTAGAGGAAATCTTTGGAGCTCAAACACATTGAACTTTTCTCCGAAAACCTGGGGATGGGGATCACTATCCGTGCTAGACTTTGCGATGGAGCATTGAATTTGGCAATTAGCAAGCAAAGGGGCAGAAATAAAGATGGTGGGATGTTGACTCACCCATATATATATATATATATATATATATATATATATACATACATACATATATATTCTATGCGTTTAAGGATATGATTGTAGGGATTTTGTACAAACAGACACTTTAGGGCGTATTAGAGACCTTAGCTTCAGGAGGGTCAGGGATGGGAGGGTGGTTGAAAAATGAGCAACTACATTGAGTCAATGCCAAATGAGGATGATCAATTATGGAAAAAGGCCTCAAAGAGGAGAGCCCCTTCTTTACTAAATGGGAAATGGGGGATAAATATTTCCTTCTTCTTAGAAGATGATGAATGTGAGGTTATCATTGAGCTTGATTACAACTCCCATTTTTTTTCAAAGAAACAATAATTTCCATTGATAAGACAACAATTACAAGCTAGGGACAAGCACTAAATAAAATACAACCCTAATACACGGAAAAAAACACGACTCGTGCTTGCAATCCACCCTAGGCGCCTACAAAACTCCAAATTCACAATCATTGTTGTTCTTTCATGGAACCAAAAGCCTCATTACATTTGAGTCAAGTTTCCTATTCCTAGAGAAGGTTCTAATCCGTCTGTAGTTTAAGAGGGTTTCGATTTTTGTAAAATCTTTTTTATTGTTCTGGATGTGAGAAAAAGTGTTTAGAAGTGTCTAAATTGAGACGTAATAGGATGAGGAAGTTTTTATTTTGTCATGGATTGTTTAGGAAAGGTAATTAAACTATATTAGAAGGTTTCTAAGTTGTTCTTATGATTTGTATCTATGTAGAGATTTTCTTTAATGAACTAGAGGACAATAAGCTTTTGTTTCATCTTCTCTTTTGAATGAATGGATTTGTATGTTGGGGAAACAGTTCTTTGCTCACTAATTTTTTTTTATATTTCACTATGTATAATTTAACCTCATATTATTTAAAACCACTCTAGAAATTTACTACACGTATTCCAAGCAACATGCGCATGAGATTCCAAAACTCTTAAAACTTATTTCTTCCACTGACTATAATGAGTTATTGCATTTTTTTTTTTTTTGCAAGAAACTAGAAATAGATTCATATAAAATGATAAAAAGGGGAAAAGAAGTCTCCTAGATTACAAAACTTCAGAGAACATCACTCCAAGTTAAATCCCACCCCCTCATAGAGTAACCAACAAAGACACCACATGTGCCCACACCAACTTAAACTTCCTAAACTTGTCTTGAAAAATTCAATCATTTCTCCCCTCCCAAACGCTCCTGCAAGTAGCAAACAACAAACACATTCAGTCTGTTTTCATTTTACTAGTCACAAAAGTTAAAGGAAAAGTTTAAAATAATAAAAATAAATAAATAAATAAAAAACAATCCACAACATCATTCTGAATAATACTGCAGCTCATTGCCCAAAACTATCACATCTGGCTGACAAAGCTACACTTCTAGAACACTTCTTGAATCGATTCCCCTTCATTCCTGCAACACCATGAAGGAGACAATGAGAGGAAGGGCATTTTTGTTTGAAGAGTGGAGAAACAAGTAAGCTTTTTGAGAGCAATCAGCTAGGCAATAACTTTGATTTTTAATGGCTGTGTTACCTGGACTTGGCCATGGATTGGACAAGTACATATTGAAAGGTGTGACTCCTTCATTTTCAAATTTTGGGATATGGGGAATCAGTTATATTATGCGTTGTTTTGTCCTTTTTCCCTTTTCTCTTATTTTAACTTATTTATTGTTCTTTTTCTTCTCCCACTTAAGTCTTTCCCAATTTTAGTTATTATCTTCTTTAACTCATTTGCAGTTTTGGGATACAGGGAATCAATTACTTTATACGTGATTCTTTTTCCTTTTTCCTTATTTTGACTCATTTATTATCAGTTTTCTTCTCCCATTTAAGTAAAATTTTACCCATTAGTTATTATCTTCTGTAACACTTTCTGTTATTCCTATCAGAGAAATTATTTACTAATTTGTTTAACTGTTCGAAAGATATCCTATATCGATATCTTATAATGAAATGTAGGACACAAGTACGACAAGCTAAAAGAAAAGGATCCGAGTAAATATAGTTTTAAGGGTAGAGACCATCCAAATGAAAGAACAGTGGGAAATGGTTGGTTAATCGTCTGATCTAAAAGGAGAATGGACTTAGAAGCAAAGGAGCCATTACAATTCCCAATCCATGTACCTGGCAACCCTATTTGAAAAAGAAATGAAACTAAGCATTGAATGAGACATGGCACTTCGCCCATTTGACAGTTGCTTAGCTCGCTTCTGAAATGAAGATTCCAGTCAGTGATTGTTCGTACATAACCCTCATGACTTGCAAAGCGACTATTAGGGGCTTGATGAAGAGTGTATAATGCATAGAGGTTCAGGAAGAGGTCTTGCATGCTAAGACCTGCACCATTTATCCTCCCAAAATTGGATCTTATGCCTATTGCTTGCTTTTACTTACATCATTCAAGAAGATTGGGTAAAGTGAGTGTATGAATTTCCAAGGGGAGCAAAAACAAATGTTCCCCAGAAGCTTGAAATCTCATTTGTTTTTGTGCATTCCATTTCGGCTTCAAATTAATTTCACCTACAGAGTATATTGTTCATTAAAAAATCTCCATAACCATTTGTTGCAAATAGCCTTGCACTTTTGAGGATTGAAGCCACCTTTTTTGGAGGTTTGAAAGTGGAAAGGAAGTAGGTTGGTAGGGCTTCAAGAATTGAATTAAGTAGGTTGAGTCTTCCTCCTCTTGAAAGAAAAGAGTGTGTTCATCTCGTGGTTCTTTGATTAAAAGTTTGAATAACTGAATCACGAAAGGAAGTGGTAGGAGGATTCCCTCATAGTGGAAGACCCAAGTAGTTAATAGGTCATCCTCCAACTGGAACACCAATTTTTGAGGCCAAAAAGTTAACCTCTTTTTGAAGATTAATGCCAAAGAGATAGGAGTTTTTGTTAAGTTAATTCACAAACGCGATATGAAGCATAACCACTTTCCTAGAAAATAGCAGTTTCATGTATTACTCGAAGTGATTACTGTCACTTGTCTTTCCACCTCACCCATCTCAAAAACATTGTAACCCAAAGTGATTATCTTATCCGGTCTTTCCTCCTTACCCATCTCAAAAACTTTACTCTTTCTCAACATTATTTTCAATCTAGATACAATCTGTGATTTTTCACAATAAGCCTCTCTACAGATTCAACTAACAAGGATCCATCTAAAGGAGCTTGATAACATAATTGTTATATGTGGGCGTGACATCATCAGGCCTTATCTTTCAATCAGTGAAAGTAAGAGCCTACCAATCAAACACAAGGGATGCCTTCATCTGAAACCCCTACACTCCCCTAAACAAGACAAATAGAAATGCATTTACCATAAAGGAAAAGTTGGTGAAAGATTATGCATGTCCTAACTGATGCTATCCATTGAGATCAGATGTTCATTCTTTCCAAACTGCATTCAGATAACACCAATTCATGTATCTATACCTGTTCTATACCAACATAGTACACAAACCTCCTCTCTTCAATGCATTCATGCAAGTACCATCACATTCAGACTCCAATGATGCCTCTTGTTAGTTATCATGGTAGTCAGGATCTAGATCCAGATTGCGAGGGGATCAAAAAAATACTTCTGCGCTGGGATCACAATCCCAGTAGTAGTAGTAGTAGTAGTAGTAGTAGTAGTAGTATATATATATATAACATGCTCTCTTTTTTGTTTTTTTTTCCTCTCAAAAAAAAATTCCTCAACACAGAAAAGAAACCCTCAAATTCTTGAAAATTCTCGTTCCCGTTCTTGCAATTTTCATTTGGGCGATGGTAAAAATGATTTTGAACTCCAGCAACCCCCTGCTAAATGTATCTCCTTCTCCTCCTCCTCTTCTTCCATGCGCAATTGTGTGACATCTTTTTATTTGTTTGGGTTTTTTTTCTCTATAATGTTTTGCTTTTATTTGTTTGTTTGTCAATTTTCCATGCAATTAAACATAAATTGTTTCTACTTCTAGTGATGGTGTTGATGGGATTAAAATTGGAGGTAGTAGGAGCAAGAATAGGAGAAAAAATACAGCTGGGAAGTGGGAATAGGACCAAAGTAGATATTACAACTTTATAAATGTTTTAGTGTTTTACTTTTATTGAAATATCTTTATATATACTTGAATTATAGATTTGTTGAGATCTGTAGGATCTTATGATCCACAATCTGATCCTATCCTACAATCCAATCTTTAAAGACCTCTCACTAATTCCTTGGTAGGATAGGCGATCCTGACTACCTTGCTTGTTATGAGAGATAATAATGATATCCATGTGACAATTTTGCAATGTCAAAAAGGACTTCCAATCAACACAAAAAAAAAGGGGGTTTACAAATACTATCTTGTTAAGTCTTTGGAAAGAGGAATAGATGGATAAACTTTAAGCTATGCACAAGAAATCATATATCACATGCTTATAAATGTAGATATTTGAGTAACAATGATGTGTGTACTTAAGATTTATAATGAAGTGGTACCTTGTAATAATTATTTTCATGTACTTGAATTTAATAATGTATAAGTTAGAGTGATGTCAAAAAGATATTACTAAATACAAATGCAATTTCAGTTGAGTAGATGAAGTGAGGGGTTTGAGATGAATAGTTGCATGGCAAGATAGAAAATAAGTATGAACTATAGCTTGAACAAGTTGGGCATAGATGTCACTCTATTTTGTGGCAGTGATATGATGAGCAAGGCTATGCTGAAATGGTTGACCACGTACAGCATAAAAAACCAGCATGGAGATAAAGGTAACTAAGGTTGATGGTGCAAATTGAATATTGATAAAATGGTGCTTGGTGGGCCAAAATTGACATGGCTAGAAGCTGACAATGAAAACATGGTTGCCACATATGATTAAAATCATATGTTTGGAAAGTTGCAACAGGTTTGTATAGCTCATTGCGGCTGTAGCTGGAAAACTTGTATATGGTTGGGGATTTTCAGCTTTAGGGTATTGGCCTGGTTCAAGAGGAAGGTATGAATTGTTATGTTGTCCTTTCAATATAAATTTTATCTGAATTTTCTGCTGGACCACTGTAATTTTAAATTATGAGGCCACTTATTTTGATGCTTCCTATGCGCCTGATATTAGTCTTAATAAACATAGACATTGTTAACCCTACCACAAGAGTTGTAGAGCTAAGATGGTAGCTGCTGCTTATGAGCTTATTAAGTGGTTGCAGCTTTAATTTACACATATGCGTACACTTGGATATCTTACTTACATTTATTCTTGTTCTACTTCCAATGATTCTTTCTTGTTTGTCTTAAAAACCCAGGTGAGGAGAGTGCCCCTTCATGAGGATCAATATGGAGATGCAGAGCCCGTTGATGTTGGCAGTCAACCAAAAGATTTAAGCATTGCTGTTGTTTCTCCTGAACTTGCTTTAGTTTCAACTGATTCAGGAATTGTCATGCTTCATGGACAAAAAGTGGTGTCAACCATCAGCCTTGGCTTTGCTGTGACAGCTTCTGCAATTGCACCTGATGGAAGTGAGGCAATTGTGGGTGGTCAGGATGGTAAATTACACATATACTCCATATCAGGTGATACACTTAAAGAAGAGGCTGTCCTTGAGAAGCATCGGGGAGCTATTAGTGTTATACGTTACTCTCCAGATGGTTCTATGTTCGCATCAGCAGATGTCAACAGGGAAGCTGTTGTCTGGGATCGAAACACTCATGAGGTATTTTTATCATTCTTCATCTGCGCTAGTAAGCATATATGCGAATGCTTGCGTCAGTTCTGTCATCATAGTGTGTACATCCTTAAAACACAAGAGTTTATGCTAGCACATCAATGCAGTTTATGAATAAGTTTTAGAGATGTTATCTTGAGAAGACTTGACTGTGTGTATTACCCATAAAAGTAATGGGTTATTCGCATTCATTGCCTTTTCTTTTCTTCTCCACAAAGATGCCGAATATTCCAATAGGTAGGTTAATAAGACAGAATATTGATTTGAAGGCTGGGGTTCCCAACAAAAATTCAATTTTAGGAGAGAATAGCTTATGTGTGAGGCTACAATTAGGAGATCTTGATCGTCTATTTGGCAGTTATCCTATCTAGATACTTGGGGCTTATGAATTGCAACTCCAGAGCTCAGTAGAGAACTTGGGTATAAAGTTGTATTGTTTCTTTAACAACATTGCCCATAATAAAAATGGACTATTCACATCATCACCTTTCCTTTTCTTTTGTACCTGCACAGATGCCTCTGTTTTACTTAAGCGGAATACTCCAATAGGTATGTTAATAAGAGAATATTTATTAGAAAGCTTTGGGGGTCTGAGCATATAATCAGATTCACTGTCAATCTTTAAAAAACCCTTGTCCATTTTAACAAATTCATTGCAGGTAGTGAGGTAGGTTTATGATGTTGGTTTGTCTATTTCAGTCTATAAAATGCTCGAGTGTGTGCATCAATACCTACCAAAATATTTAACGTGCACAATCACATTTAAATTCTCAGCTCCTCAACCGCATCGAACAAATGGTTGGGAATGGTTGAGCTTTCAAATTTTTGGAAGATAGGTGGTTAATTAGCATCTCATTGGCAGACCTTTTCCCTTGACTTTACATGCTTCCAACTTCCACATCAAACAATACAACATGATTGTAATACATATATGTAGCATCAATACCTACCAAAAATATTAACGTGCACAATCACATTTAAGTATTTATGTTAAGGGTGATTTTATTATTAGTTTATTATTGGTTTTAAGACCTTAATCCTTGAATTGGACCGAAGTTATTGGTTTTTAAAGCCTCCAAACCAATTAAAGTAAAATCTTGAACTGAAACGAATGCACCAGTTTATTTTGGTTCAGTCTTGTGGTTTGAAACCAATCCAAATGCCACCCCTGGGGATAGGGGAAGACATGGGAGCTTCTCTCTCTCCTATAAATTGTCACTGCCCTTCCCTCTAACCCCTACCTGACCAAGTTCTGGATCATACTCAAGCTCCAAAAGGTGAAGCTTTCTACTCTACATTTAAATATCTTAGGTTGTCAGGTCGGGATTTGATACTAGTCATAAGTTTTTTATCATGTTGTCAGCCTTAGAATAGAACATCCGAGGTGGTGCTTTTGTCCATTGATTCATTCGTTAGTTTTACTTCTTTTTTTTTTTTACTTGTTTCTTGATTTGTTCAGTTATGAATTCAAGTGTTTTCGTTTCGTTATCAATGTCCTTCAAAATGCATTAGTAAATGGCAGAACATGCTTTGATAGGTTTTATTAGTTGGCTTTGATTGATTTCAGGCGTTATATTTATGTATAAAAAAACATTGGATCCCATACAGAAAAGTATCCATTACTGAAACAAATTCACCCATTGAAATGGCTGGCACGACAGCATTTGGAATTATACACCTTTTAGTATTTTAAACTCATGACCATTTGCTGGATCACCTGGTTGATTTTAGTGAAATCAAAATAGTTTCTTTTAGGTTCTGTTTCTGTCATAACACATTCTCATTTATGTGATGTTTCCATGAATTTCATGGTTGGTGGTTTGTGGACATTCTATTAATTACTTCCAAAACTTTAAGAGAGTTGATTTTCTTTAGAATTTTATTTAACTGCAGAACAATTAAGATCTTTGATGAGTATTTGTTTGGAATGAACCAATTTATCTTTGCGTCCCTTTTGCAACACTTGAATCTTATAATTCCACTTCTTGCAGGTAAAGCTGAAGAACATGTTGTATCACACCGCTCGTATAAACTGTCTGGCATGGTCCCCTGATAACAGCAAAGTTGCTACTGGGTCCCTTGACACATGTGTTATCATATATGATCTTGATAAGCCAGCATCGAGCCGTACAACTATAAAAGCACATCTAGGAGGAGTCTACGGATTAGCTTTCACCGATGAACACAGCATAGTGAGTTCAGGCGAAGATGCCTGTGTTCGTGTCTGGAAATTAACTCCACAGTGACTTACGTCGAAATAACTTCTTGGAAGCTGATTTCCAGTCAATAAGCTTTGCAAGTACGTTATATTTAGACAGTTATGGATGTTGAGAATACAGTTCTCCCTTGCTACCTACAGATGATATCTAAAATCTTTCTTTGTCTGCGGGGTTTGATGGCTAAGGATGTTAACGCTTACTACTGGATAAATGAATTTTCTTTTCCTAGTGGTATTGTCTTAGCCATATCCAATTAGAAAGGCCATGCTGGGTTTCTGTGTCTGGTAAGTTTCATATGGAATACAGAAAGCGTGTTGAGTCGGTTATTTTGAGACTCTGCAGAGCTGGTGTGTTGTTGTAGCAATATTTTTGTTGAGAACAGTACCACTATCTATGTGGTAAGTTTGTACCATTCGAAGGACAAATTTTCTTCCCTTTTTCCCTAGCTTAAGTTATGGAAAAGCCGTTGGCCTTGTACTGGGAAGACCTGTCTTTTTCTCCTCCGCCCGCGTATGTTTAACTTGCTAGACTTCATTTTGCTGTGTCAACTTGCTCATAATCAAAATCTTTCAGTTTTTGTATTTGTGAATGTGTGTGTTTTTTCTTTCTTTCTTTCTTTCTTTCTTTTTTTTTTTCGTCTCTCCCTCTCCCTCTTTTGGAGCTCTCTGATAAGTAATCGACGACAAATAACACCCAAGCTGATCTTACATGTCAAAGTAAGGCCTAATTCCATCTTTTCCGTGAACTTGTAATCAGCTAGTGTGCCTAATTCCATCTTTTCCGTGAACTTGTAATCAGCTAGTGTTGATCACTGGTTAGGTGCGGGTTGGATTTGGACTAAACGGCGCCTGACCTGGATAAGTCCGGTGGCATCAATATCCTCCTTTGATGACATCTGAGCACTATTGAAATGAGGTACGGGAACCCGACCGCTCACTAGACGGTCACCCGATTTGCACTATTGAATTTTTGTGGTCGGGTCACCCGATTTGCACAAACAAACGGAAAAAAGAAAGAAATGAAAAGGTTTGGGCGATGAGGGAAGCTGCTGTTACCACAAGAAGAAGAATAAGGAGGCTAGTGGCGGAACAAGGAGGAGCAGCGGCTGAAAAGTAAGTAGAGAAGGAGGCGAGTGGGGGAAGAAGAAGAAGAAGAAGAAGAAGATTCCAACGGCAATCGCGCATCTCGTCACTGTCGGTTCCTCCAACTCCGAGGACAATCTTGCATCTGCATCTTGTCGTTCTTGGTTCCTCCGATTTCAAGGACAACACGCTTCTAGTCTTTGCTGCTTCCAAACCCACCACATAATCGTCCAAATTACTATAAAATGGAAAATTTCATGCAAATAGCAATTTTGATTTCTTTTTATTTGAACAAGGACCCCATGTAATGTGGGGAAGAATCAAAACTAGAAATAATTTAAGAAAGTTAAATGTGTTATAAATAATAATAATAATAATATATTGAATGATTTTTTGTAACTCATTTGATATTTAGTATCATGTAATCTCTAAAATTTCATAATATTCAAATTAATAGAATTATTTAAATGTCATCATTATGATTGATGTAATCTCTCATTCTGAAAAATTATAAAAAAAGATCTTGTGCCTCATAAAAATTATCAACAAAGAGAACAATTCTCTCTTGAAAAATTTTTTTCTCTCTCTAATATTCTTGAGTATTCTTTCCCTTCTTTCGAAGAAATTCTTGTTTTTTTAGTTTGTTCTAGTTTGATTTATAATACGTTATCAAGGCACAAGAGTTTAGAAAGAAAATGTTTTAAGGTATACTTTAATTTATGTGATTAAATATTTGAGTATTATATTTTGTTTACACATGTATAATTATTTAATATATAATATTATTTACAATTAATTATATATAACTATATTGAGTAAGAAAGTATGCTTTATAGTTGCGTTTAATACGATCTTTTACATCAGAAATCAAAAGTCAAATAAATAAATTTATTTAATATTTTATCGATTGATTATGTTTTATTCTTGATTTTTATAAATAGTATTATAAGTTTGGGACGATAGTAGGTAAGTCTTGTCCCGAGTAAAGCTAAATATTGAAAGAGAGATAGGTTATCCTATCCTAGGAGGCTGGTTACTCTAAGTAGATTCTGTCTCACCGCCCTTTCTTGAAGGTTGTCCTACCAATTCATACAAATAGTAGATTTTGATTAAATATCAAGATGTGAACATATATGTAAGTAGTATTATTTATTATTAGCTAATATATATATATATATATAACCTATCTATTTCATTAAAATAGATTAAAAATTTATTTAAAAATAATAATAATTGTTTAAATAGTCACATTCTAATATATTTTATATATTTTGTGAAGCAATATGTCAAACCTCACAAAGTTAGAAGTT